>JAFBJU010000352.1:539426-569534 GCA_016785305.1 Colistium nudipinnis | reverse complement strand
GGATAAGTCAAAATATCATAATTTTTGGCACTTTTTAGTCTCCAAAATGTTTACAAAAATGCCTCACTATAGCCTTATGTCGGCCCAAAAATTCAAAACTTTCAAACTTGTCCAAATTACTCGAAACTCGCACAGTAGTATAGTCGGGGCTTAAAAATAGGGTAGGTAAAAAATAAAGTGGAATAAGTCAAAATGTCATAGTTTTTTTAGACTTTTCAGTAGTTCAAAATTTGAAGAAACACGCCTTACTATAGCCTTATCTCTGCCAAAAAAATCAAAACTTTCAATCATGTGGAAATCACTCAAAACTCGCACAGTTGTATCGGCAGGGCTTGAAAATAGGGTAGGTGCAAAAATGAAGTGAAAAAAGTCAAAAAGTCATCGTTTTTGGGAGTTTTCTGCTGTCCAAAATAGTATAGAAAACGCCTTACTATAGCCTTATGACGGCCCAAAAATTCCAAATTTTCAAACTTTTCCAAAATACTCGAAACTCGCACAGTAGTATCGGCAGGGCTTAAAAATAGGGTAGGTGAAAAAATAAACTTAAAAAAGTAAAAACGTCAGTTTTTTTTTTTTACTTTTCTGTCGTAAAAAATTGACAAAAAACACCTTACTATACCCTTATGTAGGCCAAAAAATTCTAAATTTTCAAACTTGTCCAAAACACTCAAAACTCGCACAGTAGTATAGGAAGGGCTTAAAAATAGGGTAGGTAAAAAAATAAAGTGGAATAAGTCAAAATGTCATAGTTTTTGTTTGACTTTTCAGTAGTTCAAAATTTTAAGAAACACGCCTTACTATAGCCTTATGTCTGCCAAAAAATTCAAAACTTTCAAACATGTGGAAATCACTCGAAACTCGCACAGTTGTATCGGCAGGGCTTGAAAATAGGGTAGGTGCAAAAATAAAGTGAAAGTGGAATAAGTCAAAATATCATCGTTTTTGGGACTTTTTTGCCGTCCAAAATTTGACAAGAAATGCCTTACTATAGCCTTGTATCTGCCAAAAAATTCAAAATTTTCAAACATGTCGAAAAAACACTCAAAACTTGCACAGTAGCATTGGCAGGGCTTGAAAATAGGGTAGGTGCAAAAATAAAGTGGGATAAGTCAAAATATCATAATTTTTGGCACTTTTTAGTCTCCAAAATGTTTACAAAAATGCCTCACTATAGCCTTATGTCGGCCCAAAAATTCAACACTTTCAAACTTGTCCAAATTACTCGAAACTCGCACAGTAGTATAGTCGGGGCTTAAAAATAGGGTAGGTAAAAAATAAAGTGGAATAAGTCAAAATGTCAGTTTTTTTAGACTTTTCAGTAGTTCAAAATTTGAAGAAACACGCCTTACTATAGCCTTATCTCTGCCAAAAAATTCAAAACTTTCAATCATGTGGAAATCACTCAAAACTCGCACAGTTGTATCGGCAGGGCTTGAAAATAGGGTAGGTGCAAAAATGAAGTGAAAAAAGTCAAAAAGTCATCGTTTTTGGGAGTTTTCTGCTGTCCAAAATATTATAGAAAACGCCTTACTATAGCCTTGTATCTGCCAAAAAATTCAAAATTTTCAAACATGTCGAAAAAACACTCAAAACTTGCACAGTAGCATCGGCAGGGCTTGAAAATAGGGTAGGTGCAAAAATAAAGTGGGATAAGTCAAAATATCATAATTTTTGGCACTTTTTAGTCTCCAAAATGTTTACAAAAATGGCTCACTATAGCCTTATGTCGGCCCAAAAAATTCAAAACTTTCAAACTTGTCCAAATTACTCGAAACTCGCACAGTAGTATAGTCGGGGCTTAAAAATAGGGTAGGTAAAAAATAAAGTGGAATAAGTCAAAATGTCATAGTTTTTTTAGACTTTTCAGTAGTTCAAAATTTGAAGAAACACGCCTTACTATAGCCTTATCTCTGCCAAAAAATTCAAAACTTTCAATCATGTGGAAATCACTCAAAACTTGCACAGTTGTATCGGCAGGGCTTGAAAATAGGGTAGGTGCAAAAATGAAGTGAAAAAAGTCAAAAAGTCATCGTTTTTCGGAGTTTTCTGCTGTCCAAAATATTATAGAAAACGCCTTACTATAGCCTTATGACGGCCCAAAAATTCCAAATTTTCAAACTTTTCCAAAATACTCGAAACTCGCACAGTAGTATCGGCAGGGCTTAAAAATAGGGTAGGTGAAAAAATAAACTTAAAAAAGTAAAAACGTCATAGTTTTTTTTTTTTACTTTTCTTTCGTAAAAATTTGACAAAAAACACCTTACTATACCCTTATGTAGGCCAAAAAATTATAAATTTTCAAACTTGTCCAAAACACTCGAAACTCGCACAGTAGTATAGGAAGGGCTTAAAAATAGGGTAGGTAAAAAAATAAAGTGGAATAAGTCAAAATGTCATAGTTTTTGTTTGACTTTTCAGTAGTTCAAAATTTGAAGAAACACGCCTTACTATAGCCTTATGTCTGCCAAAAAATTCAAAACTTTCAATCATGTGGAAATCACTCGAAACTCGCACAGTTGTATCGGCAGGGCTTGAAAATAGGGTAGGTGCAAAAATAAAGTGAAAAAAGTCAAAAGGTCATCGTTTTTGTGACTTTTCTGCGGACCAAAATTTGACAAAAAATGCCTTACTATAGCCTTATGTCTGCCAAAAAATTCAAAACTTTCAAACATGTGGAAATCACTCGAAACTCGCACAGTTGTATCGGCAGGGCTTGAAAATAGGGTAGGTGCAAAAATAAAGTGGGATAAGTCAAAATATCACACAGTAGCATCGGCAGGGCTTGAAAATAGGGTAGGTGCAAAAATAAAGTGAAAAAAGTCAAAACTTCATCGTTTTTGGGACTTTTCTGACGGCCAACATTTTTACAAAAACGCCTTACTATAGCTTTATGTCAGCCAAAAAATTCCAAATGTTCAAACATGTCGAAAACACTCGAAACTCACACAGTAGTATCAGCAAGGCTTAAAAATACGGTAGGTGCAAAAATAAAGTGGAATAAGTCAAAACGTCAAGTTTTTTTACTTTTCTGTCATAAAAAATGGACAAAAAACACCTTACTTAGCCTTATGTAGGCCAAAAAATTCTAAATTTTCAAACATGTGGAAATCACTCAGACTCGCGCAGTTGTATCAGCAGGGCCTAAAAATAGGGTAGGTTCAAAAATATAGTGGAATAAGTCAAAATGTCATAGTTTATAGGACTTCTTTGCTGTCCAAAATTTGACAAAAAATGCCTTACTATAGCCTTATGTCGACCCAAGATTCCAAATTTTCAAACTTGTCCAAAAAACTCGAAACTCGCACAGTAGTATAGGCAGGGCTTAAAAATAGGGTAGGTGAAAAAATAAAGTGGAATAAGTCAAAATGTCATAGTTTTTTTAGACTTTTCAGTAGTTCAAAATTTGAAGAAACACGCCTTACTATATATAGCCTTATGTCTGTCAAAAACATTTTCGAACTTGTCCTAAGCACTCGCAATTTGCACAGTAGTGTCGGCAGGGCTTGAAAATAGGGTAGGTGCAAAAATGAAGTGGAATAAGTCAAAATATTATAATTTTGGGGACTTTTTTATTCTCCAAAATGTTTATAAAAATGCCTTACTATAGCCTTATGTAGGCCAAAAAACTCAAAATTTTCAAATCTGTCCAAAACACTTGAAACTCGCACAGTAGTATCGGCAGGGCTTAAAAATAGGGTACGTCAACAAATAAAGTGGGATAAGTCAAAATGTCCGTTTTTGGGACCTTTCTGCCGTCCAAAATTTTACAAAAAATGCCTTACTATAACTTTATGTCAGCCAAAAAATTCAAAATTTTCAAACTTGTCCAAAACACTCGAAACCTGCACAGTAGTATCGGCAGGGCTTAAAAATAGGGTAGGTGAAAAAATTAAGTGGAATAAGTCAAAATGTCACCGTTTTTAGGACTTTTTTGCTGTCCAAAATTTGTCAAAAAATGTTTTTCTGTAGCCTTATGTCTGTCCAAATGTTCAAACATGTCGAAAACATTTGAAACTCGCACAGTAGCATCGGCAAAGTGAAAACGTCATAGTATAGCGTGCAAAATTTTTGAAAATCTGCTTAGGAGACGTTGCATCTTATTGCACTTTATTGCAACTTATGTCAGCCAAAAAAGTCAAATTTCAACCATGTTGAAAACACTTGAGTGAAGAGTGAAAAGGTCTTGGTATAGCATGTCGTCCAAAATTTTACAAAAACGTCATAGTACAGTATCTTGTCCAAAGATGTCAAAAAAGTAAAAAGAAATTAAACACTTCGAAAAGTGCATAGCAATGTCTTGAATGCGCAACTATATGGTTGCGGTGAAAAAATATTAAAAAACGTCAGTTTATAATAGGGCTTCTAAGGTCCGGATCCTGCCCAGACTGTTTGACACAAATTAATGTACGTTTCACTGTTGCGTACCTGAGCATTGCCCCCCCATCGACACACAGACACACAGCAGTGTCTGCATTTTAACCTTTTTTGGATACAAATTATACTATATTGTTAATGTGCATTGTTTAGTTTTTTTGTAACTTTTTTAAATTTGTGCACCAAATGGCCAGAATTTACCTTGAAGTTCAGCATAAACTCTGCTATTTTCTACTTTCAGCTTCCTCTCGGCTTTTCTACTATTTCATTTCAGGCTTCTGTTTCATTGGTAGGTAAAATGTATTTATTATTTCAATTTTGATTAATACATATATCTATATAGAGAAAGAGCATATCCATTGTTCAGGCTGACAAAACTGAGAAAATTAAGAGTTTTCAACACAATGACTTGAAAATAAAATAGAATAGAATCAAAAGCTAATATGAACTGAGGAGGACCATAACACAGGCAGGAATTGCGTCAACAGACTTTGCCATTTGAGTAACCGTGGGGGTTTGTGGACTGCCAGTGCCACAGATCCTGACCTGTATGGAAGGGGGGAAAATAACATCAAATTATGGTTAAAATCTTCCGACAAAAAAAAAGTAAAACACATTAGCTTTTTGGAGGGCGATCAATGGGAATTAAATTCGATACTTACACATTTTTTCAAGGTTAAATTCAGCTGTCCAGCCAAGCTCCTTCTCAGCCAGGTGAGGATCAGCGTAGCAGGATGCAACGTCTCCCGATCTACGAGGGGCCGTCTTGTAGGAGATCTACAGAGAGGATGAGGAAAAATAAATTGATCAAAGGAAAGTCATAATCATTGCAATGGCTTTTCTTAAACTCTGAGAATAACAGGAAATCATGTGGTCACAACAAAGTCACTTCAGTTCCCCTCTCACTGCAGTACAGCAAATAACTGGATTCTGAAGATGACGAGGAAAGAAATCACTCACTTCTTTCCCAGATGCCTTTTCCATGGCTTTTATGATCTGGAGCACAGAGTAGCCCCTTCCTGTTCCCAGGTTGTAAACCTACAGACAAATGAACTATGATGAACAGATGCAAGATAACCAATATATACATCTCAAGTGTGAACACGTGGGAAGCACAAGTACCTTGTATCCGCAGTTTTCCTTCAGCCTCTTCAGTGCTGCAATGTGCCCCTTTGCCAGATCTACAACGTGAATATAATCTCTCACGCCTATCCAAAGAGAGAGGAACGTTTTCATGATTACAAACGTTAAAGTCAAATGCCACAGTTTACTTCTCATTTAGACCCATCTGCCCAAAATAATATTTTAAGCCAAAATACTTGCACAGTATTGCATTACCTGTCCCATCAAGTGTATCGTAGTCATCCCCATATACACTGAGGAACTTTCTTCTCCCAACAGCAACCTAGGGAGAAGATATCATGAAAAATGAAAAGGATTCAATATCATTCAACGGGAACAGCTAAAACACAGAGTGGAGTGTGCATCCCCTGAGGAATCCCCCTTGATGTAGTGAGTGTTTACCTACCTGAGCGACATATGGCAGCAGGTTGTTGGGGATACCCTGAGGGTCCTCTCCTATCACACCAGAGGAATGAGCTCCAATCGGGTTGAAATAACGCAGCAGGATTGCATTCCAGCCCTGCTCACACAGAAATGAAAATTAGACACTTTACTCCTTTTCTCCTGCATATTTTCTTCTGCAACCTTTCCACTCCCTAATCCATACCTTCTCCGCCTTACAGTGGTCCTTGATCATCTCCTCAGTGAAGTACTTGGTCTTGCCGTAGGGGTTGGTGCAGCCACCTACGGGATGTGCCTCGTTGACGGGCAGGTATTGGGGGTCTCCATACACCGTGGCAGAGCTGCTGAAGACCAGATTGTTCACCCCGTGAGCCTGCATCACCTGGGATACATGCAGGTGCACAAAAACACAGCCCATGCATGAATTCAGTGGCAAGTGAGCAAAGCAGTCTACGGCCTAAAAGAATTATGAAGGGTGCGGCAGTCCAACTGAATATCAAAATAAGAACACAGGCCCACACCATCGTGCACTCAGCAGACAGAGAAGATGAGCTGTGCAAGTAAAGATCAGTTCAGAGTAAAGCCTGACATGATATCAGAAGTACTGACCTCCAGCAGGTTCATGGAGCAAATGAGGTTGACGTTGTAGTAGAGTAATGGCTTCTCCACAGACTGCCCGACAGCCTTTAGACCAGCGAAGTGAATCACGGCACTGAAGGAATGCTGCAACACAGGAGCACAGTATGTGTGACAGGTATAGGGGGTTTGAAAAGACTCCATGAGTACTGTGCAAATATGTAAACAATTTTGCAACTTTACAATGTATGGTGACCAACAGGGATGTGTCTAGGAAACTTTCTGTGAATAATAGCCAAGTATTTAATTATTTTATTGTCCCTCCAATTGCGGAATGATGTTTTCAGTCCATCAGCATTTGCTGAGTAATATTAATTTCACAGCTGATCGATAAATAAAGGGGACATTTATTTTATTAAGTATGAAGAAGTCGGTGTCAACTTTTTTCTAATTATTTCCATTCATTTGTTGGTGTGTTTCTTTATCTGACAAACAATCCAAACCCCAGAGATGTTCATTTCATTACTCAAATATCTGGTAACAATTAAACAGCTAAGTGATAGTCAATATTTATAATTGTAAACTAATATTCTTCATGACAATCCATGGAATAATTCAGTAATTGTTTTATATACGATGAAAAGAACAGCTGTTTTGACTTTCTGACCTTCTTGAAGAGATCTTCCAAGCCAGGTCTGTCCAGAAGGTCTAGTTCCTGAAACTCGATACTGGTGTTCAAGAGCTTCTCTATTCTCCGTATGCTCTCTGGTACATTACCATGTCCTCCATTCAAACCAGGATGCAGGAAAGAAGAGAGAGAGAACATTAATATCGACACAACAGGCAATGACAACTTTATGTTGACATAAGAAAGGGGACTTACCTCTGACTGCATTAGCGAAGTTATCTATCACGATAGGCTGGAAGCCTGCTTCAATAAGATTCACCACACAGTGACTCCCAATGTAGCCTCCTCCACCTGTGACAAGCACCTTCTCTGCCATTCTCTAGGTATAAAAAATACATTAATTACATTTGGCACACACTTCCATTCAAAATGGACACGAAACACTAAACGCATAAAAGTGTGCCCTGATTTATAATCCTGTTGCATTTATCGTTCCTGTTAAATTGCTGTGTTTCCTGATCTGAGCTGTAGCAGAATGACGTGAGACTATTTGTAGACCTGCCCTGAGATGCCATCAGTATATCTAGATTTGGGAGGGCTCACTTGTTAGCTACGTGACCAGCCTACCTGTTGCATGTCAAAAGGTTAAACTCAAAACAAGTCTGACCAATGACTACAGTGCCTTCTCAACAGCCACTACTCGTTGTTCTTTGACATTCCTTAGCTTCCAGAGAAGAAACGTTTTGCTTGTACATTTCAAACGTAAAACTGCGATTTACATGGAATAAATCTGACAGCTGTTATTTGATCCCATTCAAAACGGTTGTAATGAAAGCACAGGCTAACACAGAAACTGAAGGACATTTAACATGTTCATGTCATCAAGGGAACGTTCTTTATACTTTTGTTATTCAAGCCACTGCAATACGATGTGCGTGTGCTTAAGAGGGCGACTGAATAGTGAACAAGAAAATATTAACGGCGTTTTTATGTATTTATTAAATGTTATATAGTAACGTAAACAATCTGTGTCGGTAAACAATCTGTGTCGATTCCACTGAGAACCGAGCAAAAGCAATTAGACCTGAATCGCATTTAAATGTACTGAGTCCTAAATGACACCTAATCGTATGGTATAGCGAAGCGATGTCTGTGAAAAATGTAAAAACTTACTTGGGATAAAAAACGGTCTCTTCCGGTTAAGGATCCTGTCACGGGAATGAGTGGACGTGTGCGTGAGCAGAGAGAGAATAAGGGATACTGTGTCAGCTCATTCACTAAAGTTTTTTTTCCTTTCCTTCCACTTCCTGTTCCTGCCTACGTGGAACGGAGTTAAGTGAAGGACTAAAGCCCTACTTCCTGTTCGTGTTCTTTCCAAATAAAACGTACCGCGCCTAACTTCGTGCGACATCTCACCAAATGAATACGGCTTCGAAAAGGGAACTGAATACGGTGATCAGTGGGTCGCGTGAGACCAAACTGGATGAGCACAATATATGCTGGACGCGTTTCAATCTGGGCTCCGTTTACACCTCGGCTATTATTTTGAAATGTGAAACGGATTCGAAGCACGCATTAGATGTGTGTCTGAACCACACACTGAATTTGTCGTCCACCGTCGAGAAAAAACAGTAAATACGTAACCATTTCACGTAAATGCCACACATGCCATGACGCAGGCAGGTGTGCAATAAAGCCGCGCCTGTCCCTGTGCAAAGACGGCGGGATTGTACCGAGCATGCTACATTTGGGAGTGCCACGTAACCTTAAACATTAAACAAACCTGGATGCTAGATCCGCCAGTGAGTAAGCTTTTAAGCCCCACCACCAATTACATTAAATAACACACCCGCTCTAGATGTCCTTAATAAAAATAGCAATACTCTGAATGCATTTTTCAGATCAGCCCATATATTATGGTAATGGAGAGTTCAGTGTGAATTCAGAAAGGCTTACTAAAGGTATGCTTTAATCTGAAAAACTATTAGTGTGAGTCATCACTGATGTATTTGTACGTCAATACTAAATATAGGCCACCAAAGTTTCTCACACAGACACATTAAAACAACCACACCTTCTCTGAACACAATGAACTGGTATGTTTTCTTTCATATATTACTTTAAGGTGTTAAAGTAAATATTTGAATTCCTTCTATGCCCCATATTTTCTATTTATAGACAAATGGGCTGCCATTGCTCAACAAACACAAAACTAAGAGGAATCATTATGAAACCATCAAAAAATATTTCCAAACCTGCAGGAACTTCACACAGTTCCAAAAGTTAGAGATCAAATTGACGCACATTCTTTTTTATATCCTAGCCACTTCTGAAGTTTGCCAGCCCTCTCCTCCCCACAGACACTGACACACAAAGAAAGGCAGTAGAATTGTGAGGAAAACAAAGATGAGATACCTGAGAGATGAAATGTGTTCACTCCAATCACCACAATCATTGCCTCTTTGTTTGAAAAGACTGATGAAGAAATCTGGAGGAGAAAAAAAAACATGGAAACAATAATTAATCAGAGCTACATGGTCATAATAACAGGAAACAATCCAACCATTGAGAAGAGTGTTATATTTTATGTTTTATATGAGTATATTTTATGTTTTATATGAGTATATTTGAACTTTTTTGATATATCCTTTTTGCACTTGCATGTACATCCCGTGATCTCAGTTTCTCTTTTCCATATCTGTCTTAGATAACTAGCGAGCCAGGCACCGGATGGTACAGTAACTCCCTTGGCCAGGGATTCAAGTTTCGGTTACAACACATAGCGTCTTTACATTCACTCAAAAACACCTGTGCTGTGTTATGTGTGTGTGTGTTAGAAAAGTTATGTTACAGCCCAACCTGTTCTGCAGTTTATAATATGAGAGGTGCGCCCTCCATTCTTTAGTCTAAAGGTGGATATCGAGAGAGAAGCTTTTAGATCCGGATCCGATTGTCCTGTAAACTCCTGACTTAAAATAAATCAACTTTAACTGACACCAATCTTCTTTTTGTAAATCTTCTCCTCCATTGACAAACCAGAATAACAAGAAATCCTAACAAGAGGACAAAGGAGAGGGGACAGAAGGAAACATTTAAAACTCAGGAGGAAACACACGAGACGTTTTGATAGAGAACAACAGGAAACCTGGATTGCCATCTCTCTTATACATTTGGCTCAGTTTGTAACCATTTTCTCGCTATTTTTCGGTCAACTGTGTGCCATAAGTCTATTACTCCAGGATTTATCTTTTACTTTGTGTGCTGATGCAGGTCAGCAGCATGGCACGGCTTTGCTTCAGTGTCTCTCTATACAGTATGTGCGAGTGTGTGTCTCCACCCATCCATAGGGCTATCACACCAGCACCATTAGAAGCTGCAACTATGGGAGTTGGGTGAGGGCTGCAGGGAGTGCATCTAGCACCTCTGCCCCCCGCTGCTTGGGGCAGGGTGCAGAACCGATGTGAATGCTGTGAGCAGTGCGACCCATTGAGATGTATAATTGACCTGAAAGCAAGGATCAAATTTTTTGTAGGTTAATATTAAATATCTTACAATGAAATATTTTTCTGATGCTTGAATTTAGAATGTGCTGTTCTAATCAGTCTTATAAGAGCCCTGCCAAAAACAAACATATCAAATAGCAGTAATCATAACATCCCAGACAATTGCCCCTCTTTCGCCATAAATGCGATGAAACAAAAATAGAATTTTCTTTTTGACACCCACACAGCGATATGTTTGCGTGCCGTTTTTCACATGTTAAAATGTTGTATGCTGGCTAAATGCTCAACGGCTTAAAAACAGAAAACTGAGACAATCACTTTCACCTTTTTCCCCAATCAAACCTACCCTTTAAAGCGGGTGGGACATAACGTTATGTGAACTGCATGTTGTGACTATAAAATCGTTAAAAACAGCACGAGATTAGTCATATGAACTGCATGAATTGCATGATTCAGGTTAAGTGGACTTGGAGGTTATCACTTATTGGTAAGCCTCAGGTCCGCATGACCGCCTGCAGTCAGTACCAAGTATTTTTGAGAGGTCAATTAACAGTAGCACCAGCAGCAGTATCGTCAGGTTAGCTTTAGCTTTAGCTTACTGGCTTCTGTGTATTTCAGCAAACGTTAACGATTCTCCTCTCACCTGTGGACGTTTCTTGGAGTTAGGCGTCGAACGAAAACATTTCTTCTCACAATATATGGCCTAATGATGAATAATCACTTTGGCGACTGTTAACGTCCCTAGCTAACTCTATATTTTCAATCAATGGAGCGCAACCGGATGTCACGTGTCCGGTGGTTGTGGTTTCGTACCGTAAAGTGTAGAGTACAGTGTTGTAAAGTGTTCCAAAAGTTTGCCCACTGCACTGAAGAGTGGTATACCCGTTTTCGTTTTAGAATGTGATCCTGCTAAGTAGTCCCCGCTTTATAAAATATACGGTAGTCTGATAACGTCTTTTTTTTTACTGTAACACAAAAGTTAGTGTAATTCGGGCCTAATTAAGTGAGAAAACAGTCAAATTAAATATTAATAGCAATACAAAGTATAAACATTGTAAAAAATAAAATAAACAAAAAATGTAGATGGAATTTCCTAAAAGTACAGCAACAAGAGAAACAGCTGACTCACCATCACAGGATACATTATATTCATTCACTGGGGTAAAAGGAAAGAAATGCATGATGGATGGTGCGAGAGAGGGTGCGACCATCCACAGGGTCTCTTCATCTCTCTCGACCAGAGTGCCGGTTAATCCCCCCGCATCCCCGACTCCCAGCTGGATATACTGGCCTCGTCCGAATGGCAAGCTGCATTAACGCAGAGGAACTTTCCCTGGTGTCTGTTAAAGTCAAAGCTGATTGGAGATTACAGGCCCTCTGGTGAAAACACAGACCTCCATCTCATCATCAAATCAATTTCCACTCCTTTCTTTCCTTTATCTTTCCTTTTTTTTATCTTTTAATCCCAACTCTCCTCCTTTTCAATGTCATCAACTTTGACTTGCTACTACATTTCGGCCCCAAGTCAGTGCTCTTTTTGGCAGCTGAATGACAAGACAGATGAATAGGAGGAAGGAGGGTGGGGACGGCACCCCCCTGAGTGGAGCCAGAATGATGTCATGGGGGCATTTGTCCTCCTGGTGTGGAGGCTTCCCTTCCTCTCCTAATTACCTTGTACAAACTTGAATCTGATATGGCGGATATGAGGCCCAAATACAATTATTGTGGGCTAACAAAGAGATATTGAGATTCAGGGAATGAGAGGGAGACTGCAAGTGAGATAGAAGAGAAGGCGTGCACAATACCATGCACGCACGCACGCGGCAGCCACATGCGTGCACACTTGCTCACATACCCACCCACACACACACAGAAACACAACCACTTGTCCTTCCCCTCCATTCCCTCAGATAGGCTAATGTTATTACTGGGGTAATTATCCTCATTAGTGCCAGCAGCTGTAGAGAGCCCATTGCTTGCTGTTCAAACTCCACCCTGAACCCTTCGTCTTCACATCCCCTTTGTGTTCCCTAGATCAAATTTTTTATCTCCATCCTTTGCATGCAAGACAGAGAAAACTGTAAAAGTAGGGGCCAAAAATCTGTTAAGAGTCCATTTTTGGATGTGTTGTGTTTTTAAGCACTGCTCCTACTCAACAGTGTCTAATACCATGATCAGGCACATTTTGCAAAATATAAAAAATTGGTATGTATAAATAATGCACAATATTTAGAAACAGTTCATAACCCTATACTCCTTAGACAAGAATACACACTTGTCATTTATCAATGCAACTGTATTTTTTTTCCAGCAGTCATTTACGATTACTAGTTTTAACAATTTGAACACAAGGTGGCACTGTTTAGTCAAATAACCACATCATAGTCCACTATACTGACCGTTTTACAGCTGGATGATCTAATTTTGTTTTTCAGGTCCCTCTGGACAAACCAGGCAATTCTTCACAAAAGGAAATGAGCTGTTATTGTCTGTCCATCTTGGACACAATAACACTTTTCACACAAGGAAAAAAATGTTTCGAATAAGTAAATGTACTGCCTGTGTACCATCTTGACGTTAATATGCAGGCCCCCTTAAAAATGATTTCGGTCATGTTTTTTAACTTAACGCTGTCTATCTGTCTGCATCTTAACAGGCATATTATGAGATGAACAACTGAAACGGGTGGCTTCAGACACAGCATCCTCCCCACTATTTCAGATTGCCTTTTTTTTATTGCCAGGGCTGGTGCAGTCAGTAGGTTACCTGTATACTGCTAAGCCCTGCATCAGGTGCTAAATGTCATGCATAGCCTGTTTTTATTGGCTGATATGGCCCGTGGTGCCCTTCTACTTTTCCTGGAAGCCATTGTAAAAGAGCTGGTTGTTAATGCTGCTGACCAGATGGGCTCCATCTCCACAACGGTCTGACTGAGGGTGTTTACCATGCAGTGGGATGTGGATTACAGGTGAGACTGCTTCTGGCTGGCCCACCAATCAAAGCGCAGCAGATGTCTGGCCTCTGCCTATAAACCTTTATGTGGCATTTGGAGTTGTATGGGGGTGGATTTAATAGTAAGAACCAAAGTGAATTCTGGCTTATACATTTATTTAAAATGTGACTATTATCTGAGTTGTTTATGAAAGAGATTACAATAAGACCATTCCATATTCAGCCTACTGCTGCTCCCCATGCCTATCCGAGCCTCACATACGTTTCCTTTTTCATTCTTTTTTAATTAAGAAAACTTTGGTAAAATAAAGTTCAAGTTGCTCTTTTTGTATTATATCAGCCAACAAATCACAGAACCATTTAATGTTCTCTTCATAAAATTCAGACATCATTTCCAGAAATGTTCTCTCATCCTTTGTGTGACAAAATGTTTTCAGCATTAGCTGGACAAACAGTGAACATTCCTTTCCATTTCCAGTGCAGGCCATCTTGAATTACTGCAATTTGGTATCATGGCAACAGAAAAGGTAAGGCCAGGCCTGGGATTGTTGACGAGTAGTCTTTTAAAGCCCTGAATCAATCTGCCTTACTGGATGACCTGTGTCTAGTGTGCATATATGGATTAGTTTGGCTGGAGCACCTGTCCCTGTTCTGTCAACAGCTGATCAGGTTACTGGCCACACATTCACCTGGCTGACACAACTTCCTGTGATTGACGGCCCATCAGCGTTTGTCAACTGCTAACCCTAATAACATTAAACGCCAATTTAGCTCACTTTCCTAGCCGAGCACACATTTGTAAAATAGTGGCAAAAATAGTCAAATAATGTGCAAGTGTTTCTAGATTATGTGTGAAAGATATAGCTCTAATTACTATGATAAAGAATCTGGGACAACATCATGTTTACACAAAAAATGTCCTAATATCTTTTTTTGATTTAAAAAATGTATCATAAACAGTCCTCTTGAGTTGACAACGGACTTAAGCATGGCCCAGTGCCTAAGGCCAAGCTAAATGTCCTCCCAAGGACAGTTTGTATCTACCAAAAAAAAAGCTCAGTCAATAGAGGGAGGAATATTTTATCTAACTTTGCTCTTGAGTGTTGAGATTTAAAAACAATAGTATTTGTCTCAGTATTTCTAGCCAAGTATTATGTATAGTGTATATATATATATATATCTGGGGTCTTGTGATATTTTGAACAGGGAGATCGGCTGACAAAATATGAAGAATATCCTTCGTTCGGAATCTCCTAATTGGGACCGGCATCTATTTTAAATTTTCAGAGAGCAATGTGAAAAATAATCATTTAGATGGAAACTTCATTCAGAATGAAAAACTGAAGGCGCTGTTCATTGCTGAGCAATCAGCCAGCTCCAACACACGCTGTTGTGGGGCCCTTGACTTGTCAGGAAATATAGAGGAAAGGCATGTTCACAAAGGAAATACACACTTCCTTGCTTCGCTTCCAGCTGAAAAAAATCAGGCTCATATCTGGCCTTACAGGCCACTACTGTTGCGGCCTGACTGCTCCTCTGCATTCACTGTCATCTCCATTATTCCACTGATGATGAAACGATTAGCTAGCAACCTTTATGCTAACCACAAAGCTGGATGGGTTGATGGATGGGCCAAGTGATAGAGTCAGGCAGTTGGTTTGGGAGGCTTTGTCCTGGATCTCTGACACCTTCTATCTTTTGATCCACTCGGCCCCCTATTGCCTCCACGCAGCGCCGCAAATCCACCCCTGTTACCCCCACCAGCTGCCTCTGACCCCTCATCAGAGCCCTGCCTCTGCTTGCCATGTGCTGGGAGTCAAAGGGTTCCCACCTATCGCTCATCAAAATGGAACCCCACCGTCTCCTGCTTCACGCACTAAATCACAATCAATCGCTTGGCAGACAGAGATGGATTGGGACATCCACGACCCTGTATCTTTCGGGGCGGGGGGGCTGCTGTCACTGACAAATAATAGTAGTGATTCTAGCTGGGAGTGAGCAGGTCAAGTCCATCGCCCCTGGAAGGAAGTTATCACAAAGCAATGGAGGGAAATTCTTTTCTCTTTAGCATCAAACGGTCACAATGTCTAACAGCATGTCTGACAGAAAGACCTGTGGTAAAATAAAAAAGAAGAAATAAAACAAATTGCTTTGATGCTAAAAAGGACTTTATAATAAAATCTAAATCCATCTAAATGCGATTCTTGAGTTGAATGCATCCTTGATTTAGAGAAAAAAACAGATAGAGTTAATCTAGGTAATAGCATCCATTTTGGTCTTTGCTACTTATCAAAAGCATACAGGTCTATCGCCACCCAAATAATCAATTCGTTTATCAAACCCCCAGATATAACTCTCACACTCAACTGAAAAAGCTCCTGTTAATGTTGATTGAAAGATACTAGCAAGGTCTCAAGTGGCTAAATGGAGAGTATTTTGTCTCATAGAAACAGCCCAGAAAGTGTGGCTTTGTTCAATATTTATTTAGTTAAAACTTAGCAAACACTCCTGCTAGCTGGTGAAGCTGGGAACTGTGTGTGTTACTCCTCATTTAACTTATGTAACATACATTATTTTACTCAAGGTTATTTAAATAAGGCATAATCAGCAAAAAATATACACAAAATAAAATAATACCCATTCATTCGAATGAGTTAAAAACCTGTAAAATAGAATATTGCACCAAACAGGGGACTCAAATACATATATATTAAACTTAAAATGTTATGTGCCATCATTAAGCTGCCATGCTTGCACAGCTCGTGTGCAGTCTTTTTCCTCCTCTCAAAATAATACAGTGTTGACATTTTGCCACACATCATCATGTGTATTTCAAGAGTTGCCGTCTAGTGCTTCCTGATTTACTTCACAACAGACTGAGTGATTGCATCATTCACATGAGCACTGACGACAAATAGCATTCAGACGTGCAAAAGTCTCCACAATGCCATAACACGATGATTGGGAGTGAAAGATCTTATTCCGTATTCAAAGCCAAAGGCTCGAGGAGGATCATTCACATGTAGATGTGTCCTTCTGGAAGTGCCTCCGCTATACAATTTCCATTTAGATACGGTGTATACACAAATATAGAAAGGACACTGGGTTCTTCATTTGATTAACTAATCACAGTCTTTGTAATTCCACTCTGAGACCTTGAAGGGCAGTGCCGGGTTGTGCACCCTGATTAGCCCATTGCTGCTGCAATGGCAAATCAGTTCAAGTAACTCAACTCTATACGCTACACAGCGGCTGTGATTAAACAAGCGATTAAGACATAGAGAGTTTCTTTCTGTTTAATCCCCTTTCCCATTGTCTAAATAGATAGCTACGGTATATTCCCTGAGCAACAATAACTGAACACCGCAAGAATTGGAGTGTGAGGTGATTAGGGTCTTAAAGCTCCCTGGAGTGGGGCTGCAGGTTGTTTGTGCTTAGCTCAAATTTAAAGCTACATTCTGTTCTTAGTGCCTCTTGCTGAAGCAGGGAATTCATTATCTGATGTCAAAGCTGAAAGGAAAGGAAAAAAGAAAAAGGAAGGAAAATAGACACATACACACACGCGGCCTCCGAACAGATGTAATATGAGGAAAGAATCGTCCACATTTGTGGCACAAAACATGCCAAGTGATGAAGCTGCCGGTTCACAACATGTTGTCCAACCAAACAAAACCTACCTCCACCTCACGACTCAAGCCTCAAAGTGCTTTAACCCTTTTCCCACTTCTCTGCTAGCCCTCTTCATGCACTGCAGTGGTCTCTGTGCATCATCAGAAGGCTGCATAGAAAGTCTACAGCCCTTCTCCGTGACTGATCTCTTTTGATAGAGCTCATTATGCAAACTATTCCCAACTCCCGCTGCATAATTAGTGCTTAATTAATTTGAGGGAAATCTTTCATCTGTCTGTGTCCAGCCAGCTCCTTCCTTCCATTTACAACACAGTATTAATTTCTGAGGGGGGACTAGTAGCCCAGCTGATGAAAAGGCTGATATCATTAATCAAGTACTGTATCTTTTCCCTTAGTTTTTTGTAGGAATAATAATAAGTGTGATGAGCAGAGTCTGATTAACCCTATTATGCTGCCTAATTAGGGTGATCATTTAATAATCAAGGATGCAGTACAATTATAAGAGAATGCTAATTATGCCACCTAATGAAGAGTGCAAATTATGGGAATTCTTTGTTTGGAAAATGTGGCATTCCAAAATCAAAGGTCAAGAAATGTCTCCTCTGCCAATGTACATATGTTAAGTACATGCTAACATTGTTAAGCCCGAGTGTGTCCAATGTTTTTTACATTTCTTAGACTCTTGTACATCTCTATGGAGAAGAGCCACAACAACACAGGAAAA
The DNA here is from genome assembly GCA_016785305.1 of Colistium nudipinnis. Classification (NCBI taxonomy): domain Eukaryota; kingdom Metazoa; phylum Chordata; class Actinopteri; order Pleuronectiformes; family Rhombosoleidae; genus Colistium; species Colistium nudipinnis. Next base: position 551,623 of record JAFBJU010000352.1, on the reverse strand, counting down.
TGGGGAAATATGAAATATGCTCTGGAACAGCCTATAGTCAGGAGGTACAATTACTGTCAAGTCACAAATTAAATCTCGACAGTGAGGAAATAGTTTGACCTTTTGGGACGCGTTATTGCCAGGAAAAATTGAGACCACTCATGGGTACAATGAAATATGTGGACAGGCCTATTTTGTGGGCACAAGAGATTCTGGTTTTACTAAGGTTTGTTTTACCCGTGAATCCACAAAGGCACCTTTTTCTAATGCTTTGGTCTTGGTAACGAATGAATAAAGAATACAATTTACTTTTTATTTTGGTACATTATCACACAACTGAGAATAAGAGGCACAAAAACTGTGTATGCTCACCAGGTTCGTTCTCATGATTCCAGTTAACTGTGTGCTAACTTTTATTTCCCACTGGTCCAGTGTGTTTTATAGAGCCTGAGGCACAAAGTGGCAGCTGCCACTGTAAAGCCATGGCCAGGCGTTCAGTACCACGGACAGCAACCGGGCCTCTTTGGAGAGACAGAAAAATCAATGGACACACGTTTAGATCTATAAATATACATAACATTATAAATGGAAACAGTGCCTTTGCAATTTTGACATGAAACTTTGCATGCGTTTATTGCATTATTGTACGAATAAGTGAGATAAGATGACTTATAGTTTAAAGCAACGAGAGAGATGAGGTCCATATGTCAATAGATAAAGGATATGGCCCATTAGGTCTGCCGGGGTCCATCGTTCATGGTGCTAGATGATACAACTGCTGTCTACGATTTTCATCAAGATAATGGTGACCTCATAGAGGGAGTCTATGAGCAATGGCTCTGATTTCATTTTTCTTACATGGAGTCATTATGACTATCATTACAATCTTCAGTGAGCCAATGAGGAACAGCGCATGGACCTTTTTGTTGACTACGTGCTTGACAAATCTACTGACTACTGAGCCAAATGCTTGTCAATAAGATCCTTTATATGCCGGCTGCTCCTGCTGCAGTGTGTGTGTGTGTGTGTGTGTGTGTGCGCGCACGCCGCCTCCATTTCTTTGTATCTGTGAGGTGTGTGCATGTGCATGTGTGTCTACATTAGTGTACATCAATTTACTCCCCTTCACCCCCATAGCGCAGCTGTGCCTCAGAGAACTCTTGTGAAGTAATTGAATGAGCCGGGGCAGGGAGAAACCTGTGGCAGCGAACGTGGTGCCTGCTGGCCTTATTATCTGTAATACAGCAGCCGCTCTGCCTGCGCTTTCTCATCCACTCATGAATACAGAAATGAATGTGATGGACGTCAGAGGTGAACGCAGAGGGGAAAAACAGGCCAGAGCCCATTTTAATCAGCTCCCAGATAGAACAATCACTTTATCCACCTCTGCAGCTCAGAGGTGAATTAGTGTTTAACATTCCAGGGCATGCTCTCTGACAGGGGACTCCACCCCAGACAACCAATGGACTGTGGAGATTATTGAGAGACACTCTGATGCTTTTGATGAGTAAATTAGACCTAAATATGCCCATGAGACTCCAGCTACTGATATGCAGGAAGACCTTTTTTAATAGGAGTCACTTTACAAGAAAAGAAAATCTGCCGTAATCTCTTTTATGACTTTGATCTTATATCTGTGCACACACAACATAAGCCATAAACAACGAAAGCAGCCTTTTCCAACTGCTGCTACCATCCCATGCCATTCTTATTTTGCAGTGAATTTGATTATAATCCCAGCACAAAAAAATCCATTTCACAGGCCAACTCAACCTCAGATATAACACAAAGCACAAAATCGTCAGTCCTTGTACTCATAGAATCATCTGCATCATTGTGAAAACAACAGATAACATCAGGGACATTCTCAGTCAACACTGAGGTCCATTAATCTAAAGCTCAGAGCTCTGCCACTTTCAAGGGCTTTTCACAGTAACCTGGTCTCGCGGGCATCCTTTTTAAACTAAAGAACACTTTAAAGTCTAGACAGTGACCTCTGTGTTTCTCTCATGGCCAAACAGGCAATCATCATCGACCATTGATCTGGCTGGTACTACAGTCTGACTTACTGCAGGTTACTACTGTTGCTATTTACAGGTGCAATTTGGCTGTGACACATGTTTTCTGAGATTGTCTACAGGTGGTTTTCCAGGTCGTTTGGGAGAAATCAGCCCATGGGAATTGATGATGTGTGGCACACAGTTGACTGGACTGGGTGAAAATGTCTCTGAAATGATATTTGGACCAGGTCAGTTCACATGCAGTATTCATATTATCACAAAGTATATGAAATGCTAAATCCATTCATTTACATGAAATGATAGGCAAAACAGGAATCCGAGGACTGTTAAACACGTCTTAAATAAAATTCTTTAAATTTTTCTTGTAAATCTCTGAGCCAATATTGTAGATTCTTCACAGTGTATCTAATTTTACTTGATTTAGTCTTCAATCCTTTCTGAAACTGACAAGAAATCGAATTCCCCAACTATTCTGAGAGAGCAGAACAAATACAAACAATGATACTCTGTTATGTTGTAGGGAAACGGCACTTGCTCAATGGCCTGATGGTCAGATTTTCTTCAAAAATGCCAGAAATATATAACCCAAAATCACATTAGTAATAGATATGTGAATGTAAAATGCCGATGTAAGCTAATGAAACAACCTGTAGATTGATGCAGAAAGCATTGAGAATCAAGCTATAATGGCAAAGCTCTGGGGCCGTTTCCCCTCTGTAGAAACAGTTTACATGTATTTGATATGAGCCTATTCAGAACTGTATTTAAAAACCAATCACTTCATTAAACCCTAGCACTTTTGTTCTCCTGTGTCATTGTTCTCTTGTTGGTGCCTGCCTGCTCTGAGTTTTTTCGGGGACAAAGGCTGTTGCTGAAACCGTGCCGTGTCCACAGCCAGCCTGATTAAATCTGGGTCCCTCGCTGGCTCTCTCCATGGTGCTGAAAGAGCCCTCTATCAGATTACAACCAGCCAGAATAGGACCTCAGCTAATCAATTACATTAACTGATTGACAATGCATTGGAGGTGGCCATGTAGTGAGCACCAATTACAGTCGTGTCCTATTGCACTTTCAAATTGGCTGGGGTTGGCACGGCACACGGAGCCAATCATTCAAGTACAGGAGCATATAGGTAGAATAAGGATTATCTCAACTCTGTGACATAGCAAAACTGTCTTATAGCTCCCTCTGTAACCGCGGTTAATATTTGAGTTTAACAGCATGGTGGGACGCCTGCAAAAAGACCTGGGTGCAATAGTTTAGTTTGTGCAGGTGAATGTTCAGTGTGTCCTCAGTTTTAATCCTTCGTCCTGCAGGTGGTGCAGTGAAGTAAGCACCAATCGGAGGACGCCCAAAAATGAGTCTCTTTAACTCAAATTTCAGGTACACAGTTTAGAGGTGACCGATCTAACAATCAGAACAGTTCAGGCGTTATTTACAAAGAGGCTATTTAGAGGAATTTGGACAAATAAAAAACAAATGCATAAAAATTGTATTTTGGCAACACCTTAGAGTATTAAATATAACTATTTATTCCAATAATGTAACCTAATATCCATATACGTGCATTTACAACATTGCCTATATATGCTAGAGGGAAATAAGAGCGAGCAACATTTAAAGTCCTATAGATTGTGATCATGTTTTGGAGGATCTGCATCAGCAGAAGCAGCTGTATGCTAATGAGGCGCCAGTGCTCCCCGTCCACGCAGGGCAGCACGCGCCACTGAGCAAACACGCGCATGCGCCCGCGAGGCCAAGGCCACGCGCCCCGTTGAAATGATCACAGGGCAAAGAGGAACTCGTTAAAATGCCATCAAAGCTTGTTCTCCCAACAAACCACCACTAATGTAAGACTTAAAGTGAACGGGACAAAAACAAGTGATCCTATCCTGAGCCAAAATTGACATTTCAATTTTACAGCAAATACAGTTTAATCTGTAAAACAAATGATTAAAAAAAACAACTAGTGGCTGTGATTAGATGAAAGATTTAAAGGTTATATATTTATTATACAAACTTTATAAAGAAATGTTCAAATGTTTTCGTGAATTAATTACAAGATCGAGGTGTGTATTTAGTTCAACCCTCTCCATCACATTTTTCAAATTAAGATATACTGTATATATATTTTTTTTAATGGGACATTTAAGCTTCTCTTACAAAAATACCGGTGTGTGTGCTTTCAGGCAGGTGAGAAGGCACCGGGACACAGAGGCCCAATGAAAGGAAGGCGCAGGCCTGCGGCTCAGCTTGGATTGTGTAATTATTTGACTTGGTCATACTGCAGCTTTATGCAAATGAGGGGAACAATGTACGACGACGGAGATTAATTCCTCCCTGGTCTGTAGGCTGAAAGGAAAAAAGAATGCACTCTCTGCCAAGTGGCGTTCTGCAGCCTGCATTTAGTCTTTTCAACGAGAAAAAAAAACACAGCAGAAAAATACAACAAGTGAAGTATGCATGGTAACTATAGGGGAGCTGGTGAAAAAGAAAGGACTCGGTATCTGGGGGGGAAAAGTTGTCTTTGTTATGTGGCAAAGGGGGCTGCAGAAATAGAGGATTTTATTGAAGCCGAGTTTTGTTCTAATAATTTATTCAGAAATAACCAAGTATAAAACATGTTTATTGATTTAAACAATTTGATTAAATGAAATCTGGACTTCAATCTGTAGGTAAGTAACATCTTGATTAGAAGTGGGCCTAGATTCAACAATTAAAACCCTAAAAAATATCTAGCGTCTGTGACCACTGGTTAAAGGTTTGATATCATGTGCAGCATTTTGCAGCATAAGCCTCTGGTACGGCCTTCTTTGTCTGGAGCACTGATTCCGCCCAGCACGCGTCTCGCTGTGGGCCAGATTGGCCGTGAGTCCTGTTTCACAGTTAAGAGGTCAATTTGCCTTTCAAACGAGAAAAAAAAGGCCAGGGATACGCGAGCACGGGCAGACGTGGCTATTGTGCACAAAGACCAGAGGGCCCTCTTATTACTTATGTATGCAGCGAGAAATCTGATTTATATGTCGAGTTAAACTACAGAGACAGACACGTGCCCTAAAATAAAGAAAGCCTCTCTCTATGGTGTTTATTTAAGACATAATAAAACAGAGGTCTATAAAACTTGGGTAGTTTTGTGCAGGCAGGCCTGCGTATATTGTGCGTAAAAAGACCGTGCGTAAAAGAGGCGGTAGTGTGGGTAAGCAGTGGTCGTGCGGAGGTGAAAGCAGTTTGAAGAAAACCCGCACGGCAGGCACAGTTAGGTATACTCGGCGAAGTTCCTCTGTTTGGACACAACAGCAACCAAAACTGGTCAGCGTTCAGCCATGCAAACTGGTCTCGTCCCTGCCTCGATTCTACATCGTGAGGGTTGTGGTAGTGACGGACATTTCCTCTTGGCAGCTCCGGGCCCCCCAGAGGAGAGCCACAAAGCCGTGGCACGTGTGCATTTGTATAAGGGCCCATCAGACCGTAAAAAGAGGAGGGTCCCGGCGTGTGCCTCTGCCGGGGAGGGGTCGGGCGCGCACATTAATGTAATAAACCGCCAGTACATCTGCTGAGCTATCTGCACATCCTCCAACGAAATCCAGCAAACCCAGACTCTTGAGCCCTCCCACAATCAAATCCACTGGGCTCTCCGTTTCATCCGATTGGTTAGGGATGCTGCAACAGGGGGGGCGAGAACAATAGCATCATTCCGGCATAAAAAGAGTGGAGCTATGCCTTGGAGACGAAAACATTTCAGCAACAGAAGGATCAATATACTGGGGAGATAAAGTCCCATAAGCTTCTAGTGTTGCCATATTTTTTTTAACAAACCTGGATACACGAGACTTCTCCCACCTCCCCGAAGTGCCTTTCCGCCGCCACTCGCCAAGATGCCCAAAGGATTCCTGGTAAAAAGAAACAAGAAATCCGCACATGTTTCCTACAGGACTCGGTCAGACGAAGATGACCTCCAGGAGCAACCCACCCCAGCTGCCTACCCGAGACAGGCGGACCCCTCCCCTCCGATGTCCGCGGCGTGCAGTCCGGACCGCGCCGCAGCATCACCGGGTCTCACAGCGGCTCACGCGCCGGTGCCAAGGCTGGCGAAGCCGCCGCAGTTCGGCAACCCAGAGGCGGCGTGCCAAGCCCTGTACAGCCCCACCCGGCCCATCAGCAAGGAGCACGACAGGGGATATTTCGAGCGAAGTTTCAATCTGGGCTCGCCCATTTCTGCCGAGTCATTCCCAACACCCGCCTCCCTCTCCGGCCTGGACCATCTCCTGTACGCCCCGGTCGACCTGAAGATCGGCACCAGCAACAGCAGCCGCAGCGGCACCACCAGCAGCAGCCTCCCGGCGCCGAGCCACCGGGTGGCCACCAAAAGACCCGCAGCCGACGGCCCCGAGCGCAAACCCAAACCCGCCGCCAAGAAGCCCAAAGCCATCAGGAAGCTCAACTTCGAAGACGAGATGACCACTTCTCCCGTGCTTGGTCTCAAAATCAAAGAGGGGCCGGTGGAGGCGAAGCCGAGGTCGCAGTCCGCCGGAGGGAACAAGCCTCTGGGGGAGTTCGTGTGTCAGCTGTGCAAGGAGGCATACGAGGACCCCTTCTCACTGGCCCAGCACAAGTGCTCCCGCATCGTGCGGGTCGAGTACCGGTGTCCCGAGTGCTGCAAGATGTTCAGCTGCCCGGCCAACCTCGCGTCGCACCGCCGCTGGCACAAGCCCCGGCCCACCGGCGGCGCGCCGCCCGCGGCCGGCGTCAAGGCTGACGCGGCCAAAATGCCACCGCTGGGTGTCAAGTCTGTCTCCGACGAAGCCAAAGACACGAGTGACAGGGACACCCCGAGCCCAGGTGTGTCCGAGTCGGGCTCTGAGGACGGTTCCTACGACTGCCAGTACTGCGGGAAGAGGTTTAAGCGCCAGGCGTACCTAAGAAAACACATCATGGGACACCAGGTCCTGCAGAAGAAAGTGCCGGAGGAGCACGCGTTTGAAATCAGCGACCGCGCCGCAGAGCAGGCACCGGTGCCCTCTTCTTCTTCATCATCCTCCTCCTTCACCTCCTCCTCCTCCTCACCATCCTCAGAAGAAGCCTCAAACCAAAGCCCCCTCAATCTGAGCCCGGCGGACTGCCTGCTGTGCCCGGTGTGCGGGGAGGGTTTCACCAGCAGGGCCGGCCAGGAGCGACACCTGCGCCTCATGCACTCCTCCCAGATCTACCCGTGCAAGTACTGCCCCGCCACGCTGTACAGCTCGCCGGGCCTCACCCGGCACATAAACAAGTGCCACCCCTCGGAGAACAGGCAGGTGATCCTGCTCCAAATGCCGGTGCGCCCCGCCTGCTAAGAGACAAAACTAAACTCGTGCCTTTGATGGAGGGGAGGGAAATTGAAATGAAAAAAAAAGTGGCTTTGGGTATTAAAAAAGAATTAAAGAGTTCGTGACGCTCACTGCCATAACTTTAGGCCAATGAAAGGCGGGGCGGTTTGATGTTTAAGTGGTGTTTCATGAGGTGTCCTTCTTTTCCATGCCAATCAGTGATTGTTGAATGCTTCTCTCTATATTTGAATTTACATGCAGGCCTATTTTGAGATTCTCTGTCTCAAATGAGTTTATCAATGAAAAAAAAATGGATACCAAGCGTTAGTTTGACTGTTAAAGGGTATTTTTCTAGGACAGCACATGTGCTCAATGATAGCTTCTAGACCTAAGAAATGTCTTAAAATTCTCAGCAACCCTTTTCCCCACCAAAGCCTTCAAGGATGCGCCGACCGTGATCTTTCGTGATCACTGTAGCTTTACGCTGGTCTGTGCAGGACAGAACTGATCCACTTTGTCTTGGTGGGGGGGAAAAAAGTGTGACTGAAACATTCCCTGTTTAGTAGAACCACAAATGCCTTTAGTATACAAATAAGCCTAGTCGGAAATAGCCTTCATACACATCCAAATCCCGCTGTATAACTGCCTTAAAAAAAAAAAAAGTCAACATAGATTGTTTTAATTTTGAATGCTGGCACATATTTTATAATTATTATTGAAAATTGTTGCAATATTTTTCATCATATGTTTATTTATTTATTTATTGGAATTATTTTATGTAACTTATTGTTGTGTTTGTTGTGATTTTTTCTGTGAATCGGTCTGGCAGTTTACATGTCGTATAGCCAAAATGTTTTTTTTTGTTTTGTTTTTTTCTCTCCAAACGTTTGTTCCTTTTGTCAGGTTCATGAGTTGTGATGCTTTGTCGTGGGTCGGGTTTTAATCTTCAATCTACACAGCTCTTGTAAAAAAAAAAACAAAAAAAAAAACGTAAAGCTCTTACCTTAGATGCAATCTTTTTTAAGGACAAGTTATTTTTCTTAAATGTTGGCTTTTATAGCGCTTTGATTGTACGTGTATATCGTTGTTGTCTATCGAAATAAAAGTATTTTCAAAAGGACATGCGGTGTCAATTGGTGCCTTCAACGTTTTTCAGCTGAGTAGCAGCACAATACATTACTAAACTTTATTTCTTAACGAAATAAATTTTATTTCAATTAAATATTTATTTCTTGAGTCTTGTATTAGTTACTGAGATTAATGAGATCAACAACTCTTATGATTTAGAGTTTACTCTAACTCATACGAGTTGTGGATTGTCCCTTATGTGTTGTTGATTGCCCCTAATGTATCTGAAATCTTTTTTCCTATAAAAGGAGAAATCTGTGGCTGAGCACACCCCCCCCCCCATGTGCGTATACGTCAAACCCATACAAATCTCTTACAGTAATCCTTATATTCAAAAATAAATGCAATCTTGGAATCCTCGCCGATTCATTCAATTGGCATACATTCAGGATCATGTATGAAAAACACATTTCACATATTTTTCTACACTATAGATATTGTTTTAAGTTTAAATCGAGGCACTTTTTTTGGTTACAATGGGCCGTTTACCAAAGGCCTGCAAGCGAGTTAAGAAACGGTTTACTCTCGCATCACGGAAGTTTCAACAGCGTGAGCATCCAAAAGCCCCTGCTTTACCCCCTCCCTCGCATCACACCTACAGCCTCCTCAGGGCACCAGAGAGAAACCTTGCAAGCCCCTCGGCCAAAACCGTTTTCCTCCACTTCCCCGTGTATCCGACGTGGTCGCAGTAAATCCCCGCCGCAGTGGCTCAATAGACGCCGCTTCCCTGCCACCGGGATGCACTTAAAGCCTAATCATAAATTCCCTTCCTAATGCCATGTCAGTACATGACAGGAGGACAATGGGGCGGTGGATCAGTGGCTCACCTCTGCTGCGGTAAAACATCTGTCTGCTGCGGAAGACTCCTGCGGCTCGGTTTTTTCGCCAGGGCTCCTGCTGATTAAGGGCAAGCCATGGGGCTCCGATGGCTTCATATCTGACCTCCGCAACCTGAAAAGCACAGTTAGTTGTAATTTAACAGGCAGCTCCCCACCGTGTATTAAAGCCACAAAAAAAAAGTTTACTACATGCACCCACAGAGCATCGCCACTGACAAGAGAAACCCACCACCGAAGTCATACAGTGGAAAGATATACAGTTATACAGTCACACCGTTACTTTTACACTTAATGAATCTCTTCTCTTGAGGCAGTGTTCATAAATATGTTTTTCTTTATACAGTAGATATTTTTTTTATAAATAATGATCACCCCCCTCTGTTATTGAATCAGTGGAAACCCAGCAAGAGAGTTATATAAAGTGTGAACGCAATAATACAATGTGGTAATAATAACTGGGACAGCCAGCTCCTGCATGTTCCGCTCTAAACGCTCCCTCAGTCAGCGACTGAGGTATAGAGCAGGATGAAAATGAAGCAACATTAGGCTTCTTTCTCGCACACAATGTTAAGGCTTCAATTACAGTCAAGTGCTCTTCTTGCGTCTTTATGTGGCCCAGGCGAGGCTGGGCACCCGTAGGTGCTGCAACCACTGCACCTGTACCTCCTGGTGAGGTTCCATTATGCTGGCCTCCCCTAAGCCGCGCTGCAGCAGCAGGGGAGACAGATGGGAGGAGGGTCAGGTTACCCCTGCTGCCGCCAGCACAGCCAGGCCAGGGTCAGGAAGACCATGGTAACAGCACCAGCATCATGTCAGCACGCACACACTCACTCACTCACTCACTCACTCACACACACACACATTCGACACCCACTTTACCGCAATATCCGAGGTTACACAAGTGGAAAATGAGTGGTTGAGAGAGAAGGGGGGAAAAACAACACTCTCAGATCAAATTGATTTAATGAAATGTTTCATTTTTCACATTTCTAATAAAGATAGCAGGACTTCGTTCGTTAAAAACAGTTTGATATGTTGACAAGTAATGATGAAATTTTCAAGCTTTTTTTTCCTCTCATACAAAGATTATATTACAGGCATTAATATATTTATATTCGGAGGACACTTGAAGCCCTCAAATTTGACACAATGTACAAGGATTTCTAAAATGAGAAGAGTAGAGACGACAGCCTAGGACTAACACTAGCTCATTTTCTTCAAGTACGCAAGACACACAATCCTTATCATGGTCCAAACTAACTATCTCCAGTGACTATGCCACAAAAAAGGGGGCACGTGCCCCTTCACCAGACATCATCTATAACCTACAATCTTAAGATCAGTATCCTGGGTGGTTCCTTCAAGTGGCTTTCGGGCAAAATAAAAAACCTTAGATGAGACCCAGGACTATATATCTATACATTCTTGCAAAAAAAAAAAAAGATGAGAAAAAAAAAAAATCAAGAACCAAAGGACAACAGCAGACTTAACTCTCACCTCCTCTACACTCCTGCTGTTTGGATTCCCTGTTTTCTGCTGAGGGAATGAACAAACAAAAGGAGTCAAGATGTGAGAGAAGGAATGAGACAGACAGGTGAGCGTGGGGACAGTAAGGCATAGTAGGGCAACAGATGGGGATAGTGTTGCAGCTTGGGTGGAGCCCTCAGAGGGTGTGAGTGCATATTGTGTGCGTGGGTTTGTGTGCGGAACACCTGGCTACCATGACGACCCGAGCAGGGCAGGCTGGAGGAGTGAGGGAACCGGCCTGGCGGTTGCTAGGAGGGCTGTTGGAGTTCAGCTGTGGCACGCCACCCAAACCCAGCCCTCCCCCTCGCCCCTCGCCCCTCGCACGGTCCTAGGAGGTGACAGGAGTTGGGGATCATGGAAAAGGCTCTGTCTTCATTCACGAACGAAGACGGAGCTAAAATAACAGAGAAAAGCCCACAACTCCAGATTCAGACACAAGACACATGAGAGATGCCGGGGAGAAAAAGGGTTGGGTTTCGATGTGATGCAGGGTGGCCATGGTTTGTCTCACAGGACGAAAGAGAAAACAAAATCTGATTATTGGGAGCAGAGGAGGTGTGGGACAGCATCCAAGAGGATAGACATTACACAGGCACTGCGAGAAGCTTCCTCAGAATAGAAACATACACGCGCACGCACGCACAAACACACACACGAATCACACAAACGCACGCACGCACATACACGCACACACGCACGCACACACGCACACACGCACACACACGCACACACACATACCAACAATGCACGCTCGCCAGTGCATGGAGTTAAGATTCACCTGAGGCTCTGGTGGTATTTTTCCTCTAAACAGCACACGACTACATACAACAACATGACTGCAAAAATAATGAATGAAATTCTCCTCTCTATATACATCTAGCAAACAGGAATCAGAAAATAAAATTCAAAGACATATACATCACCAAGAGCAAAGAGCAACATTCTCCTTAATCAATGAGAGCGAGTGCAAAAACGTTTGGGAACGTTGGAATGTCGATGTCTTAGTCTCACAGGACAGAGAAACTAATAGCAGAGGAAAGAGACAGGAGGAACGTATTCAATTACCGGACATGAGCCTATGTTAACAACATCAGAAAACAATTACAAACGCAGTCTTTTCTCATTCCACTGCAGTTGCATAAATCAAATCATGACAAAATCCATCGGAATTCATTTAAAACGGAAAATTACAGTGATAAAAAAAGAAACCCCAAACAAATTGAAATCCAGCTCAAGTTAGAAAGACGTCACCGATTGTCCACTCCGAGTTCAAAACAATTAAAAAAGCCTCCGACTGCAAGAAGCACGGGGACTCCAAGTCCAGGAGGTCCCTGGTGTCCCAATTATTCCGGGGCTGGTCTCTCCCCCCCCCCCCCCCCCCCCCCCCCCCCCCCCCC
>JAFBJU010000352.1:441478-539421 GCA_016785305.1 Colistium nudipinnis | reverse complement strand
GGTGACTCCCCCCCCCCCCCCCATGCATCGGTCCTTCCTCCTTTTCACCTGTAGGAGGACGGTCCACGAATGTGATTCAAACTGGTGCTACCAGGGCAGGAAAGAAAACCTAAAAACACCCTCTCACTGACTGAAGTGGTATATAGGCGTGGCAGGTGCACAAACAAGTATAAAGGCAGACACATTTATAAATGGATAACAATCTCTTGTGCAGTTTTAGCATGGTGCCATTTACACTGGTGTCATTCAGTGCTTTGTTACATTAAGTGTCGAGATAGACGAGATGGAGAACCAGGTCAAAGCAGTCTCCCATTGTCTACTTTGTTTGTCCAGTGCATTAAAAACTGATTCGAAAATGAGAATAAAAATGACTTTTGTCACATGTTGCTTGAAGACTTCCGAGTGAAGTCAAGTCTTCCTATTTTTCTTTTACCCATTCATATGCTCCAATCAGCGCTAAGAACATAAATAGCTTAGGTTCATGTCCATTCCTATGAATGCAGCTGAACACCACAAAAAACTGGAAATGTATCAGTGAAATCGACGATTGCTACTCAAATAAAAAAATTGCAATATGCTCCAGTTAAATGTTTCTGCGACACAACACGCGACAAGGAAAAAACGATGGAGGCCAAAACAAAAACAACACCTCTTGCAGTCACGGCTGGGTGTGTGTGAGAGTCTTTGAGAAACAAAAATAAAGGCTGCACTGGGGAGGGGGGGGGGCATAAAGAGCTCAGTTGGAAGATTTGCTTATAGCGCTGGCTGATCGGCGCAGTTTTCCGGACACTCGGTTCTTTGTGGCGCGGGGAATTGTGGGAGAGACCTGGTCAACAGTCGAGTCCGTCGTCCCTGCCTGAGCACTGGCTTCAGTGCTCGCGCTGCCAGTGAAGGAACCTGGGAAAAGACACGGAGGGAGAGTTTGTAGACAGAACCAAGCAAGCAAAACAAAAGGAGAACAGTGGAGAAAGACAGAGACGGTTAGACATGGCGTGATTTTGCTTCTTTTTTTTGTTTTTTGTAAATCCCAGCATGCTTTGTCATGCATGTAGCCGCTCCCCAAACCAAGATTATCCAGCTCATAGGATTTTCCTCAACATTCGCACACTCCCGGTGCGAAATGCAAAAAGCAAGTGTTAGGATTTGATTTTGTTCCAGCCTTAGAAATCTGACAGAAATCAAATCAAATATTTCAGGGAATCACATGCCTTGTCCACATGCTTGTTAAAAGAATAGCGGCCTTCCCTCTTAACACAGCGTTTGCAGATGCTTATATGACATACAGAATGACAGGTAACCTTTGTTGAAAAAATTGCATTCAGTTCGCAGTGTGACGGCAGAATGCATTGAATGAAAATAAAATGACACATTACATTTTAGTTTTGTACATGAAGAGCCTTCCCACTGTCAAACATTGTCCCTTTTCATCAACAAAAAAAAAAAAACTTCCCATCCATGATTACGGGATGCCAAACAGCAATAAGCTGGGAGGTGGGCATGAAATGTTGCTGAGGACAATCAAGTATTGTCAACCCCACCGTGACTTTCTCACTGTGCCCTTGACCAAACACAAGCTGCACCCCCCCCCTCCCACCGTCTCTGCCCCATGCCCGGAGTTTAAACAACTTTTCTGCTTTGTTGAGATGGCATCTGGTTGCCTATTTTCTTTCCTATCCTTTTATTTCCTGCCATTTTTTTCCCGAGGCATCTCAAGTTGCAGCAGCTAAAAGGAGTGGCAGATGGCTGGAGTAACAGACACTCGGCAGCACAGTGGACACTGGCAGCATCCAGGGCTGCGGATCACTGGGAGAGGAGGGCTGGCCTATGGATGAAACATTGGGTGCTGTTTTGTGAAGGGCTAGAGGGGAGGAGGAGGAGGAGGGGGTGTTGGGGGGTCACAACATGCATGCTACAATCTGCATATGAATATAGAAAAGGGATGGGGCTTGGCTAAAAATGTGGGCTGGCCCTATGGACAGAGCAAACCCTGCATTCCTGTATTCTACTCATTCCTGCAGTGAGCCCTTTGTCTTACAAACGTACCTCCAACCGTGTCTCTCTCGTAAAGACAGACGATTGGCAGCAGAAAGGCAACCGCACATCAAAGCTAATAAACGCAGGCAATATTGTGGTAGAGTTCAGCACCCACTCAACAGACTTCCCCTTTTTTGTCTGGCAGCCATTAAAAACATTCTGCACCAAATAGTCCTCATTATCACTTTGGCACTTAGAGACTGTGGCCGCATCAGATTTTAAATCTTGTTCGTCTTTGTGCGGCTTCTTGTAATAGCTGAATTTCATAGTAAGCTACAGAGGGGGGGAAAAAAAAAACCCGGGCCCAGAAGAGGCTAATGTGTCACCATTATCGCCGTTATAATCCAGTATTCCAGCTCCTTGCTACGCCCTGACTGCCTCACAGCGCGGCTCATTTTTAGATGGAAAGACGAAGGGGCGAGAGGGAGAAAAAAAACAACACACAAGAGTTTAAATGGCCCTGCCATCCTATTGGTCCCCTCTGCAGCAGTTCAAACAAGGCTTGGGATGACAAAGACGTCTTCCAGTGCGGCAGGTGTTAGTCTCAGAGTCTGCCCCAGGCAAACAGGCACACTCCAACAGGAGGAAACGAAGGGAGGGGGGGGGGGGGGGGGGCACGGAGGGGCTGGGGGGCAAAAAGGGAAAGAAAGAAAAGAGAAAAGTGTTTTCTGGGGGGAAGAGATAAAGGCGTGCCACATGCAGAAGCGAGGGCCAGAAGTGTAGCCGTATTGTTCATGCTGCTACTTGGTCAGGTGCTAATTGTCCCCACTGTGCATCGCTCTCAATTACCAGCCTGGCCTAAACAGTAGGACACCCCGCATGTAAACAGCCTGGTTTCTCGCTCCTTTTCCCTTTGTCAGTAAATAAAGCTTGGTTAGTACGGGATTAAAAAAGGAAGGGGTGGCGACAGACAGCCAGGATAGGTGAAAAAGCAGAGTTGTTCGCTAGGCCGCTGGAAGGCAACAAGCTTCTGGTCTGACTTGGGGCTTACCTTCGCCATAAACAGTATTTGGACCTTTAAGATATTTTTAATCTAAAAGGGAAAAACAGAGTAGAGCATCGTGTGAGAGAGCAGTGGACACACACCATACCACACTCCGGCAAAACACAACACTTCTGGAGTCGGAGGGACTTTCAGGCAGCGTGTGTGGTGTCGGGGTTAGTGTGCGCTGGAAGGAGGTTTAAAAGACAAACAAGGTTAACGGATTTGAATGAGGTTGAGCTAATCAACAAGTGTTTCTACAAAAGTACCTTGAAGGCGAAAGAATACATCCGATTTCAGTTGAAATCGTATCCAAAACACAAATGGGGCGCAGTTCACATGGCAACAACACTCGGGGGAACATATACCAGCGACGTAACAAGTAGAGAGGGTTAGAGTGAGAGTAAAAGACACTGGGGTCACGAGAGCTTTCAAGTTGTTTTGTCCCATATACAGAAGTGTTGGCTTTCTGGTGTGCAGTTAGTCATCTCCAAAAGCCTGGAGAATAAACACAAAACAACAGAAAACACTCCAAACTGTGCGAGGTAGAACACAGCAAGGGCAGAACGGACAGGGTGGCGTCTTGGGTTCATGTGACAGATGGACCAGCTCATGCAGGAGGCCGTGGAACTAGACTGGGGTTGCATTCAGGATCATAGAGGACGATGGCTGCGGAGGATAATGACAGGCCAAACGGGTGACGATGTGGTGGAGTGACAGGAGTTGAAATGTGAAGTGAATCAAACAGTGAAGAAACATGCAGGAGCTGTGCTTGAATTTGAGACCCGCTTTGCTTTCACAAATGGGCCAAAAGCAAGTGCAACTCCCAGTCATTTGACGAGGGTGGGGTTTTCACTGTGACCTAGGTGAATACATGTCGATGGGCTGTGGGTGGGCATCATGCCTAAAGTGGAGGAAGCAGGCAAAGTCTTACAGTCCAGTTTGGCCCAGGGGTACTCCATGTCCCAAACCATCCCCGGCCAACGCCTGCACGCTGTCATGGAGCATGGATGACATGTTAGTGGCAGCAATGGGAGCCAGAGCAGGATGGACACATGGGACAGATGGATGGGTGAACTCGAACACGACCATACACACACGCAAACTCACACGGGGTGGCATCGGAGAGCAGTAGCAAATTTGAAAAGGGTGAGAGCGAGAAGCAGTGTCAGCCGGCCATCACTGCCACATTGAAGCTATGATGCTTGGCAGGACTCAGAGGATCAGGCGAGAAAGATTCAGTGATGACACGTCATGTCTATGCCATAAAAAGCAAGATATATATATATATATATATATAGTTTTGCAACAATTTAAGAATGTGCAAGACTACGCGAGAACACATTCTAAAATGCTGCTATAGATCAAATATTTTGTCGAGGAATGATTTAGTTGTTGGACAGCATATTTTACACTTGTGAAAAAGTGAATTAAGAGAAGATAATTAACGGGTTATTAAAACAATAATTAGTTGCAGCACTTGTAGATGCACCTGGATTATGTATGTTTTCTAATTTAAATGTTTCTTATGTGTCAATTGTTTACCATTTACATTTCCCATTGAATTCATTCAGTTCACAGCATAATTGGTGTCTGCTATAGGACGATCCCACCAAAAAAGGGAAACATTCAAACACAAGAATCCAAATGGGCACCATAATAGAGAAATATTGTGGCTGTCTTGAGTGTCATCGTATGTCTTCTCGGCCTCATTTCAGTCTTACATATCCACTCCAATTCAAAGCGACGTCTTTGGTTTGGGACAATTTTTGTCCTCAGTTTATAACGATGGGTGCGGTTGGGAATATTGTGCGCTAATGAGCCTTAAATTGACTTGGGCTGAAAGTTAGAAGGTATTTTTTCCACAGTTGGAGAACTATTGACTTTGTCCTCTCTCCCTCACGCTGGGGCTGAAAAAGGAGCTGAGAAATTCCCCTTTGCACATCCCTCTTGTTTTGGAAAATGGCTGAGCAAAGGTGAATGGAGAAATGATTTAACAATGCTCTTATAATGGTTAACCATCAGAAAGGGGACCGCATTACAGTACCCTATGAGGGTAGAAAGAGGCCTGGATAAAATATGAATAGACACGCACGTATACACACCCTCATATTAATCTATTAATCTATTTACAAGCGCATATTCCGGAGAAATACAAATTACCATTCAGTACGAGTTTCCGCAGCAGTGCTGGTGACACAACAGCCTCATTGACTTCATTATGTTACGGCCTCTCACATTACCACAGCCTTATGTCCCATGCTGTGAAAAATTATATTCAAGCCTGGCTAACCTCGCCAACCTCTCTCTGTCCGAGACAGGGGAACACGAGGTTAAAATAGTCCATGACACCAGCGATCTGACACGATGGAGCAAGCTTAGGGCAAGGCTTCTCTATATTCCTCTGTATCAGAATTTTTTTTCTCTCCCCTCAATCCTTCTGACAGGATGAGGAGAATGCGGATGTTTGACACCTCTGAAAGAGGACATTCACATGCCAACATACACAATAGCAATTTTTAAATCAACTTCATAATGTCAACTAAATCTGAAAATGACAAGATGTTATGTTGTGGTATTGTGGAGCGCTATCCTCGTCAAAACAGAATGTGTGTTGGGATTCAATAGAGTGGAAAAGTGCAATCCTGTATTGATTTCAGTGCCGGTGCAGATCGATCAGAGCTGGTACAAGTAGGAAGAACAAGATAAGACACGTTTTCCATTCTATTCATCATGGACTGATAAGAGTGCTGCACTGACATCAGCGAGCTGCTGTTTGTCGGCCGGATCTCTTAAGTGTTGAGGTGAATGAGCGCCCTCGCACATGCACGCACACGCACACAAACACGCGCACACGCACACAACGCAAGTGCAATTTAACAAGGCTGCTTATATTCATGGGAAAGTAACCGCACAAAAAGATTCAGTTTGAAACAAGAAGAGATGAAAAAAGTAGAGTGAGCGGGGCTTGAGGAAGTGGAGGAAGCGGGGTGTTTGAAGTCAGCCAGATATCGGGAGGAGCCGGGGCCCGGCGTTTGATATTCATCAGCAAGCGTGGGCGTGGAAGAAGAGTGGAGAGGGCGAGCGGGGTGGAGGGAGAGGCGAGGGAACAAACAGGTGTGTTGTGGAGGAGGAGAGACTAATATAGAAAAAAAAGAGGCAGGAGAAGAGATGCTGAAGTAGGGGAAATGGGGGGAAAGATGGAGACGTGACAAAGTCGATAGGGAGACGGGACATAGAGAGTGCGAGTAGAACAGAAGTTGGGAGAGAGTGCAGTTTATTTCTTTTCTCACCTGTTCCACTCATCGGGTAGCCAGGAGAGGGGGAGAAGACCTGCGAGGCAAAGTCTTCAAAGGTCATGACCTCTCTGTGGTTCTGAACAATGGCCTCCAAGTAGAGCGCCCGCTCCTCATAGCTAATTAGCTGGGGTTAAGGGACGAAACAAAATTATATGCTGGAGAAGAAACAAAACAACGCAAGAAAGGAAAATTTGCATTTGCGTCTACTTTTCACAAGACAGCAACATTTCAAGATACCACTGAAAAATCCATTTGTGTGTCGCACAGTCCATCAGTTCGGAACAAACCACAGCAATGGCAATAAATTGAATTTTTTCAGTGCTGCACTGCAGGTATAAACCGCACTGTAAGAGTGAGATGAGTGAGCGAGAGGCAGAGTTACTGGGCAGGGCGGCTCCGCCATCTGCATCCCAGCCAGGAGCATAGATGGAACAATCAGCCATGCCACACTGCCCAAAATGAGACAGCGGTCTCCAAAATAATCACAAAAAAAGCACGAAGGAATACATCACTACTGGCGTGATGCTCTGAACCTCTCCTCTCCCCCTCTTTCGTTCCTCTCTTCTCTCTAATAGAACCCCTGCTGCAGCCAGCATGTCTAGGACCACCCTCCCCGATGTGCCGCCTGCCACTTCTCCGTGCCATCAGGGGGAAAATTGGAGCCATTTGAAATTCAGAGTGACAAGCAGTGACTGGAGCCTGGGCAGCCAGCATGCAGGACGGGTAGTTGGATTTGAAATGGGAAAGCTCAAATAAAAAAATAAAAAAATAAGCCTGCAAAATGGCTGCTGGGCGAGGGTGGAAAACATTCTGATGACCATTATCATATCATTATCATAGATATATTGTGCTAAGTCTGTTGTGGAATGGAGACAAGTGCTGGATAAAATATGGTGCGGGAGAACTATTAGAGCAAAAAGGTCTCTCAGATGGCATAATGACAGTAAAGCAGTTCTAAAGACCCAACAGTGTGCGCACATGTTTCACAATGAGTGTGATTATTCTCACGGCTGCCTGTTGTAGGCTTGCTTTGATTGATGACACCTCACAAATTGCTTGACAAACACATGCACTCTGCCTCTCAAACACACACACACATACACACACCCACACACACACACACACACAGCTCCTGTCCCTAAGCACTAACCCGCTAACCCCTACCCGCCCCTCTTCCCCCCTTCCCCCTCATCTCATTATGACTGCCAGGGTGGAGTGGCACTGGGCTGAGGCTGACGCCAAGGTAGAACCAGGCTGAGCCGAGATAGGCTGGACTGGGCTGAGAGGCTCCGGTCTGGGTTAGATAGATACGACGAGACAGTGACTGGGAAGGGGGCCTGCTGTGGGCACATGCCGCCACAGCGAGGGCCAAGGCGGCCGTGACCAATGGCTTTGAGGGGAACCGTGGCAAAGTGGGGGTGACGTGCACCTGAGCCGGGGCACACCAGAGGATACGATGGCCAGGCTGTTCACAGGACAGAGAGAGATGGACACTGGGAAGAATAAGACAAAAGAGAAGCTAAAAGAGAAAACTAGGCAGTTGCATGGGTTTGGATAACCATGAGAGTGGTAGTGGTAGTGATGTTCAGGTCTACATGGCCTATACTATAACAAAATATGACAATAACTTGTTGGTCTAATTCCGTTACTTAACAGCATTATCATTTTCCCACGGGAGGCCATCACAGAAAGATTCCACCTGAAGGCACAGTATACATGTTTGCCATTTACAGAAATGCCTTAAATGCTTTTCGAAAAGTTGAAGGGGTGTCGCTCAGCATTTTTCTTAATGTGGGTTGTGCTTGACACTTGTCCGAACAGGACGCCAGGAAATCCAATAAAAAGACCTCATAATTCTTGTAGGGGAAAGTTGGAATGGAAATACATAAGAATAAAACACTATTATTACGCAGACGTAAAGCCCATTCAGCTAATATACTGCCTAATTGGCCATTCTTTACAAGGCCAACATCTCCAATTAAGAGATACAGACTAGCATGAACTGAAGTACATAAAAGCACTTGCCCATCAGCTCCATATCTGTCAGACATGCGCACACACTGTTAAATGACTGTTTTCTGTCACTTGCTGGAAACAGTGTCAGACAAAGAGTGTGCATCCCGGGCTCTGCTGCCATGGTAACTTGGGTCACCGCTCTGTGTGGTGGGTCATTTCCAGGGTTTTATGGACAGAGAGAGAACGGGTGTTTGTGAAACGAACACAATGTGCCCAGATAGGGGATAAGTGTAAGAGAAAATATAGGAGTAAAAGAAAGAAAGAAAGAGAGCGAGAGAGAGAGCGAGAGAGAGAGCGAGAGAGAGAGAGAGAGAGAGAGAGAGAGAGAGAGGGAGAGAGAGAGAGAGCACAGCGTAGGTCAACAGAGCCATATGGCTGTCCATTATCAGAGATGCAGATGACTGCAAGCCTGTTATTGAGATTCTTAAAGCAAATATTGACTCCAGCTGGAGCAGGCGCGCTCTCTGAATCCGACACACGCGTCTCCTACACTACTTCCTTCCGCTGCCCTCCATCCAAGTTAGACAAATGGATTAAAGTGGGTGAGAATCAGGTGAAAAATAAAATAAAAGGGAAAATAGTGTAAAATTATGAAGAGATGAGAGAAAATATATGGCGGGCAGTGGGGGAGGTCAGGCGGCGAGGGAGGGATACGAATAAAAGGCCTTTTGGAGATGAGTGAAAGCGAGAGACATAATCAGCTCATTTAAGTAAATGTACGATGCTATCTGGGGGTTAAAAAAAATTGCTGCACAGAAAGCAGACCCGATGCACAGTGAGGCGTAATCTTGCCTCCACTCTCTTCCACTCCCCTCGTCTTTCTGTTTGTCTTTAATTGGTAAGCCATGGGCACAGCGTGTTCCCCTGCATATGCACACAGATGCTGCTGCCCTCCATGTAGTAACTTAATCAAGAGACACATCCAGAACAGGGACGCAAAGACGATGTCCATGTCATGCACACCCAACCTGCCAACGCTGACCTACTTTCGGGGAAATAAACACAAGCTGCCGCTACGGTTGATGAGCGAGAGCTTTGTTTGAAACAGACTTCTTCTAAAAAGGTGAACCATGAAATAGACCAAATTAAAAGGTTCCATTCTGTTTCGCTCAAAGGTGAAATATATGAGGGGAAAAGGCTACTTTTCACCTGATGGACAACATCTCAAGTCACCCGTGACATAACTGTCATTTACAGCTGTACTGGCTGGGCAAGCAAGGCAAGCCTGTGTGTGGGAGGAGTGTGTTGGACAACTTTGGGAATTTCCATGGAACCCCTACGATCCGAGCGGATGCATTCCTATTAGAGAGAAGAGAAGGGAACCAATGTAATGTCTGTGGGGCGTGGCGACCATTGGGATTGGGATCAAATCTCCCAGATCTGAGTTATTGTAAAACAACTTAAGTTCTCTGATTAGTGGAGAACATGGTTTGGGGTTAAGAGAGTTTTAAGGGTGGTGAGGAAGTAGGAGCTACAAAGAGATAAATATGAATGGACATAAATATTAACAACAACATTTACAAATTCAGGTTAATAGAATTGTGCACCCAATCCCGTTTGCCCTCTCATTCGTCAGTCGTGGTGACAAACACAGTGACAAATAGCATTTGAGTGTAGGTGTACACTGGTGCACAAACAAACCAAAAAAGTGGCCGACAGGCCAAACAAATGGGAGCTGAAATAAGTACGACAAAATTGTACCTGTGAGAGCACATAATGTGCGTCTGAGTACACTGGTCAACATAGATGTAGACGCATATGCATCTGTGGGTGTGCGCGCGTATGTATACATATGCATGCGTGCTATCCAGATGGCAGGGGAGGTGGCTCTTGGGGAATGGTGGGGGTCAAGCATCTTTGTGGATCAAAGCCAAGGTCAGGGCAGCTGCAGTGGCCCATGTTCAAGGTGAATGGAGGCCTCAGATGGCTCTTCATTAGCAGGCTGCTCCATCCCTGCTGGACCCCAGCGCACAACCACCACCGACCCTCATCATCATCGCCCTCTCCTTTTCTCTCCCTCCGTCCACAGGGACCTGTGCCGAAAATGCCTGTCCACTGGGATCCATTTTGTGCCTCCCACTGCACGCAAACACGTACACATGCTCACACAGCCGTTTGTGCATAAGTAGGCACACAGGCTCAACACACACACACACACACACACTAGCACTCCTCACTCAAAGGAGCCTATGGTGACCTCTGAACTGATGCCTCTCTGGTGAGCAGCATCCTGACCATCCTGCCTCACTCTTTGTCGGCAGGGAGATTGAGGAACACAAAGGCCTCACACCACTACTGGCCCGAGACACTCTTCTTTTATCTTTTAAATACGCAAACACCAGCAGGGGCAGTCATGTATGGG
This sequence comes from Colistium nudipinnis, assembly GCA_016785305.1. Lineage (NCBI taxonomy): Eukaryota > Metazoa > Chordata > Actinopteri > Pleuronectiformes > Rhombosoleidae > Colistium > Colistium nudipinnis. The sequence goes on along the minus strand of JAFBJU010000352.1, from coordinate 528,728 downwards.
GATGCATTACTTTAAGGTACTCAGAATGTGAACGGATAATATCCAGAGTTTTCTTGGTCACCATAAGGTCAAAAAAATATTAAAAAGTGCATATTTAACATTCATATTCACCAATGGTAGCAGCCTGCTTACCCACTTTTCACTCAATGCATAATTACCACCGACTCTATGCTGGTGTTAGTACAGCACAAAAGACAAACAAATCAGGGAACTGCAAACCTCAACTGAATGAATCTAAAAAAAAAAAAAGAATAACCATAGTTGAAGGCGTTCCGTCACAGCGAGAGGCGATTGGGGTACAAATCCCGCGGACTTTGTCTAGAGTTAACCATTTGGCTTAAGTCTGTCAGTGTCATAAGGGAACAGATCAGTAGATGACCAATAACCCTCTGTGGGACAGACCATCTGGATGTTGCCAAATGGTAGTTCAAGGATTCTGAAAGCATGACAGGAATAAAAAAATGTGTCTTAATGCTAAATTGAATGAATAATTCCCTGTCAAAATTCTCAATTTTTGTGCTCTATTTGCACCAAACCATTTAAGGCAGTGTACAAATAATTGCTGTTGATAGTCTAAGAGTTTGCAGTGCCTGTGCAGATTTTACAAAAATTAATGAGACAGACTAAGTTAATCTATTGATATAGCATGGCAGGGGGTGATGGGTCCAGATTAGAGAAAGGAGCATTAGAAGGGGTTTTAGATGCCCCCTACTGACATTTCACTGTTTAAGCTCCATTCCTGTCCACTTGCGAGTCACAGAGGCTGGATGACGGGTGCAGGGAAGGTGACCACCACCCACTGGCCCTTTGTCCAAGATGTCCCGCTGCTAAAAGCTGACAACCCTCTTTGCTTAATTTGAAAAACGCCATAGCAAAAAATAAACAGTGCAAAAAAACCCAGTGCGTTAGCCATCAGATTCACAATTCTGAAGTGTAATTGTGTCCTATACTTTACAGAAACTGTCCAATGTGCTTGCTTAGAGAAACGCCATCACTATAAACACACTACTACTAGGGAACACAACTGACCATCACACCTCATGATTGTGGGAGTGTGAGAGAAGGACTATCTAAAGGGAGAAACAACTCCTGTACTCCTTGGGCCTCCACAGCGGCAGTCAAGGTTAATCCTGTTTGTATGAGCGCTGATGGTAAAAGGGGCTCTTTAAGTGAAGAGGGACAGTTTAGAGATGAGGTGGAGGGTGCCTCCAAGTGCTTGACCCCCTCCTCTCTTAGCCCCGCATCTGCCCATTAACCTGGGCCTGTCAGCTTGACCTTGGTGAGGAGAGGAGCTCGGGAGTAGCACACAACACCATTGACTCCCAGCAGTCACATAATTGGCCTGTTAAGAGGAAAGGATCGGGGAGTGCTTGGGTTGATCCGGAGTGCCAGTGCAAGCAGGGTAAAAAAAAAAGAAGAAAAGAGACGTCAATATTTTTATAACATTTTTGGTGAAAGGCATGGTGGCCCTCTTTCTCATACCACATGCACACTTAAAGCAGCCTTGCTGGATAAAACCAGTCCTCATGTCTCCTGCTTACCTCGGGACCCAAGAAATATGAGGTGTCAGCATTGGCGGCAAAGCCAAGCAAGACATACCTTTAAATGGCACGTTTACAGTCCGTTGTTTCCAGTCCTTACACTGGGAATATTGCGAGGAGATAAAAGGAGACTAGTGTCCTATGTGCATGTTTAAATCAACAGGGGATTGTAGTGCCAGCTCCTGGAGGCATGGGTATGGGAAAAATGAATTAGACTACATATGGATGAACTGCTACTCTTTCTGGACGAGGCGATAAGAGGCATAAAACTGGCAAAGGCGCATGATACTGGCATGGTACACAAGGACTGGTCAAGACACAAGAAGAGATAGACCTGTGGAGAATGAAGGTGGAAGAAGGGGGAAAAAGGGGAGAAATGGAAAAGAGGAAGGCACGAAAAAGGGATAAAGTTGTTCAGGTGTTGATTGGAGAGAGGCCGGGCGGTGAGTGCCAACGGTACCTGTTGTCACAGCAAGGGCTGAGGTGTGAAGCTCGTCTCGGCAGAGGCCCTCGGAGGTGTGAGGTGATTATGGGAAAAACGGGACGGAAGAGAGAGACATTTAGATGGAGAGACGCCGGAAGAGAGAAAGATAGGAACAGGGAGAGTGAATGTAGATATAAAGCTGGCCGCAGGAATAATGGCAGAGTGGGAAGGAACAACAGATTTAGATGTATCTAGTGAGAGTGGCTATCACAGGAACTAGTCAGTAGGGTGATTGTATAACGTGTGTGTGTGCGCGCATATGTGTGCGTGTCCTAATCCCATTTTGGGAGGCAGCTACTCAAACCTTGGTGTCTCATTAAACAGCCTTTTTTGCTGTAGACCTAAGCGGGAGAGAAAATGTCTGAATGTGTCACAGATGCATTATGATGAGTGGAGGTGTTTGTGTGCCCATTCTCTCTGAGAGCATAGACATACACAACATCACGTACTCTAGAGGACGAGCTGGTTTCAGAGAGTTTCAACAAGTGGCCTAATTAGGAGCGGGCCCGGGAAACTGGAACTTGGGAGCCCCAAAGGAGTTGGGTCAAACTGTAAGCCCAGGTTAATGACACCTCCTGAGGGGAGAGTTTGCCACAGCGAGAGCTTTTTAAGCTCCAACCTCCACACCTCTCTACCGTCCATCTGGCCCTCGGACAGCCGAATGGGAAGTTATGGCGATGACATCACTCCTAACCTGTGACATCATCACTGCCTATCAGTGATTTCACACAGCTTGGCCGGAGCTACGGGCAAAATCTGATGTCTGCTGGCTGGCATGAGCGGTTTATTTACGAGCTGACTGGAGAAGTAGTCGCCCATTTCCTTAAGTCTCTGACAGCCCACCATTCCTCTGGGGGACACTAAAAATCGATTTCTGCTTTATTACAAATCATAAAACCAGCACCTACACCAAAGTCAGGTGTTGACCCCTAAGCTATGTAAGAGCACACCGATTGTTGGGGGTTCACAGAATACAAATGATAAAGCTACAAGTCATCCTCGCACACCGGTGAAACAAGACACTGGCAAGATATACGGTGACATCGTAATTTGTTGTAGCCTGGTTTGTTCATCACAACATAGCCGCTATCAAAAGCCCACGTATTCAGACGAGGTGAGTCTGTATCCAATCTCATTTTTCAAAGGACTCTGGTCCCCATTGATGAGTCCTAACTCCGCAGCCTTAGATGTGAAACACAATGGATTGACATGATTAATCAAACACAGGCCCATTATAGCCAGACAGTCACGCAGGCCTCTGCCGTGCATTAACAGAAAGTCATAATAAGATGAGCTACAAAAGGCTGATAGGGACGAAGATGAACAGATACAGGTCTTTGACTGGCCGGGTAAGAGTTCTCTGTGAAGGTCCCCTTTTGTCTGTGATGATGACCAGAGTGACATGAATGCCGCGGCCTTCTCGAGACATTATTAGGTCAGGACGGGCATCTTATGAGCTATCCGAGGAGAATACGCGTCACATTTCTATTATTTTTCTCCCCTTCAGTTCCTGCTATTTGAATAGTTCAGGATTGAGGCCGGGAACAACAGCATCTATCTGATCTCAATTTGAACTTTTATTAAAAAGTCAAAGATGAAACAGGGAAGGGCACACTGGAGCCAGACTTTGATTGGAATCCATCTGATTACCTATGCACCATTTCACCTCTTCTTCCATGATGAAATTCACCACAGGATAATTATCATCAGGTTATAGACTCAAGTTCTGTACGCCAGCACCGGCCTCAAAGTATAACGGCAATCAATGTAAACTAATGTTCTACAATCTATTTGATCCATGTCAAAAGTCAAAACTAAATTGCAAGGCGAGTGTGCCAACTCTGGGTCGTGCCAACTGGCTCTGATCTTAACCCTACGATAGCGCTATTCAGACACTCGGTGATGAAATATTAAAACAAAATGAACGGAGGCTTTTGCAATTTTAATGATCCTTGTGGCATGTGCCATAGAATAACTGTGATGTGTTAAAGCCAAGCATCTCTCTCTGCCTTCCCCCCGCCAAGGTATTCAGTCTCTTGTTCCTCCATTGCCCCCTCTATAAAAGGTTCATTGGGCCAATTAGGCCGCCTGGCCTTATGCAAAATGCCAAGCATTTTGCGGGAATGATAATGATTAATGCTAGGTTACATATGATCACAGATGTGGTTGAATGCACTGAGTGGCAAAGGTTAGTTACAGGGGACAAGAGTGCTTTCTCATTTGTCCTCACATGAGCATCTTGGACATATTTCAATCAATGCTATTGTGCAAGAGATACAAAGTCTTATCTAAAAATGACATATGCAGACACTGGCCAATTTATTCGTGTGATTTTTTTTAAACACCAATGACTGCATATATTGTTTTTGAGCTGTCATAGAAATGATGAAAAAAGTGTTCAAACGACATTGTATCAGCGCTCAAAATAAGCCTGCCAGATACTTTTTTTGAGTCTGGTCTTGCGTCCTCATTTATACTACAAAATTTGAAATGTACATCTGCATTACTGTGATTGGTGGATGAGGAGATGGGAGAGATAAGCTTAGAAAGGGACCCAGCCTTACTTAGTATAATTGTAATAAAAGGGGTGGGTGGCAACGGGAGACATACAGTATATATCTATTTATACACACATAAGCACGCACACAGGGAAATCCACACACAAAACCTTGGGCAAAAAGAAGAAAATGGACTTCTGTGTTGGCAACAGATTTTTCCTAATCCTCGCCCCGAGGCTATATTGTGCAGTCAAGCAGGCTATTACATGGCAACAATTAGGGGGGCTGGAGCCCAACACCTGGTCGTCTCCTATTCTGGCCCTTCAGTGGCAGCTGACTGTACAGTCTCACAGCCAGGTGGCCCTCCTTCAATGACATTAGCTAGTCACTCCAGGGTTAATCAGGAGCCTGCCATCATCCAGTGGGCATGCATTGAGCTCCATTCAAACGGGAAGCTTTTATAGGGAAGAAGGGATGATGGAGGCCATGTTGTTATAAAAAAAACTTGTTCAACTGAAGATCTCAGACAGAGGGCCCAGATAATCAAAAACTTGGGGGAGGGGATGGAGCCTCTCGGATTTGTGGCCCAAGTTCAGCGCGCCGCCCTTGATTGGCTCAAGCGGCGCTCGCGGCACGTCAACTGTGCATCCTGCAGATTATAATGGAGCTTTTTATGGGAGGACAAAAACAGATGGAGGAGCGGGAAGTGCTATACATCCAAGCAGACGGGTGATGGCGTTGGGGGAGGGAAATACAAAAAACAAGATACAAAACAAGTGGGTGTAGCTGGAGCGGCCCCGGCTATGTCTGCGTGCACAAAGCCCCATTCCAAAGCCCCCTGGCTTGGACATCTGAGGGTAAATAACGCTCATTAGAATAACAAAAGCTATAGATTTGTACCCCAATCAGCTAGTCTCATCAATAGTAATTAGAGGCTATACATAACTAATGAAGATGTGTACACTACATTAAACAAAGGCACCGAGAGCTGTTGTGTATCTACACAGAGTATTGGATAAGTGGACGTCTGCAGCACAAAGCTATTGTCACACTTTGTCGACAACAATGAGAATAAACAGCTGAAATTATGAAAACGCAGAAATGAAAATGACGTTTGCATAACAAAGATACACAGGTCTCTCTGATAGGATGACCCCACTACTAGAATGCGGTGTGCATGTTTCCAAAACCAATAATACTTCCTACTGTTCAAAATTAATATTATTAAAGCCTGTTGCAACAGAAAGATACAGGAAGAATCCAGCAATATTTTCTCAAAGCTTGTCTCTCCGCCACAACCACCACTTGACAATGAAACACAGACTATCGACATTTGCACATCAAAGGCTACTTTCTGTAAGAAGAGGCGGACAATGCACAGCAATACATAGTTAAATGTTTTGTTTTGTGTTATTGCTTTGTTTGCCTTTTCTGTTAATGCAGAAAATTCCATTTAGTGCAAAAATGCAAATGCTGCGAGGCACAAGGACATCCTCTAAAAGGGAACAATGGCCACAGGCCAGCGGAGGAGCAGACACTGCCTTTGAACCATTTAAAGGGGCATTAATGTGCAACTTATAAATAATCAACTAATACCTTCCCAAAAAATCCAATTAAGTCTGTGACATTAAAAGCAACCCAGCCTCATTTAAAAAAGAAGAGCAATCCTCGTCTCTGAACAAAAGAGAATTGAAAATATAATGGGCATTTATGGACAAAGAAGCCCAATAATGTCACAAGATGTCCTCGCAAGAGTCCCTAAAAATCCGAGGCCACATCAGAGACCAAAAGATTCCAGCGGAGGATGAGTGACATTTCACTGACATTTCCCTGCAGCATTCACTGCGGAGCTGTGTCAAGACGGCGTCAGAAATATCTATGGATATACTTGAATGGGAACAGGCGTTAAGGGATGCGGTGGGTTCCTTCTGGGGACGGCCACAGCTCCAGGGCCAGTGATGAGGAGCCTGGACCCTGTGAGATTGAATGGTAATCACTGGAGCACAGATAATGGATGATTGAAGGCTCTTTCTACGCTGCCGTTGGATTTCAATATCAGAGAGGCCCTGGAATTGGGATTCTTATCAGGGGCGGTGTGTCAAACAAAGGAGAGCTGAGCGTGAAATATGGGGTCCAACTCAGGCACACGACCATGGCGATTAGCACGAGGATAAAAAAAAAGGCCGCACAAACAAAAGGGGACAGCTTTAGCCGGACAAAGGGCTGTCCACTGCCTTGTAACAAGAGACACGGAAGGAAGAAGGAACAAAAAGGAAGAAAGAGAGAGAGTACTTGGTGGTAAAAGGAGGATAGGACAAGCGTTTAGCTGAAATGGCTAGAAGATGAATAGTGACAGCCAACTGTTAAAGAGTGTTCCAGATTCCCTGCGTCTGAAGGGGAATAATGGACCAGCAGGGATGAAATGCAATATACCGCACCTCAAAGCCATTCATACACATCTTAACACACACACATCGTCATTCACATACACACTCACCAAGACAAACACATGGTGGCACGAGGCTTTACATCTCTGCCAAGTCCATCACAAAAAACAAACAGAAAAAACACAACAAAATTATTCCCATTTATCCCCAGATTCCAGGCGCTTGCCAGGAAAGCTCATTAACCCTCCCTTCAAGAACCCTGGGACAAAAAAAAGGGGAAAACAAAACATAACTAATCAATGAGAACGCATCTATTGTGGGGTGGGGTGGGAGAGGGGGCTAGTGGGGGGGGGGGGGGGGGGGGGGGGGGCAAACACACACAGCCATTTGGACAACCTGAGAGGGCTAACAGGTTTTGCTTTAGTGTTGTGCTGGCTGGCCATGGGGCGGAGAAAGAAAGTTCATTAATTAAACAGGACTAGGGGGAACAGATGGAATGGCTAGCTGGATTCAGATCACTAAAAGCAGACAGACCGATTCGTACACCAGAGATACAAGCAGCATCGTCACCACATATCAATCACGTGGAACTTGTCTCCTCAAGAGCAGTGCAGCAGTCAGCACTAGTTCAGCTGTGACCCTGGGGTCAGGGCGTTCTTGCTGATTGACAGAGACTAGTGACCTGATAGTATGACAGGTATTAGAGCCAATTTGTTTGTTGTTGGCATTTAGGGGATGGCATCTGTAGAATGTTTTTCGAGGGTATAATCCAAGGACATAATCTTGATGACTGCTGACACCCAATCCAACCCAATTATTCATTCAGTCAATCAGTCATTTTGTTACCTATTAGAAGCCAATCTGGGTTAATCGCTCACGTTAAGTAATAATATTAATAATAACAACAACAACAATAATAATAATAATAATAATAATAATAATAAAAATAAAGTTACTTTGCCCCGCCCATTTTCAAACAGCACAAATTTTGAAATTTTCAGCCAGTTTAAAAGCTTGAAGCACCACTTCAGCCAGACATGTTAAAACATATACAGTATTAGCATATTTTTTAGAAGGCTAGCAGTTGTCAAAAAGAAGAAAACATTATGCCATTCTGCCAGATAAACTAAACCTGAGTTGGGGCGATCCGACACAAAACTGGCAGTCTTATTGGCTTTCACTTTGCCGCTCACAAACAGACAGATGTCAGACATGAGTGCTGAACAGACGGCGGCAAGAGAAGGGGAGGGACATAAGGGTGGGGGTTCAAGTTTAAAAATACACACAGCATGACAATCTTTGGGTTACAACTGACTATGTTGTTTTTATTAGTGAAGCAAAAAAAAAAATCCATATATATATATATATATATATATAAATAAGTTGTATGGGAACTGAACGTTGCCTGATGGTAAATAATAATATTAAAATAATCGAATCATTTAATTAATTAAATCAAAGAGAAGAAAACAACTACATTACCTTTCTGGACTAAAATTTCACTAAAATCAAGTATTTCCAGTAGTGGCAAACAAACCACAAAAAGCAAACAAACAGACTATATTTGTTGGAAAGGATGCAGGTAGCGACAAAACTGCATGATGCACACATACACACACGCACACCGATAGGCACGTAAAGCATATTCATTTTGTAATACTAGAGGCCCTATATTTCCCCACTTTCCCCACTGTTGGACAATAAAGGATTATCTTATCTTATCTTATCCTATATAATATAAGCATTCTTCCTAACTTCCTGTTGTATACATACAAATACAAACAGGCCCAACAGTTTGACACCAGCCGTGTGTGTACGCTTCCCCAGGCGGGGCTACGGTCCCTGCTGTTCACCGTCTGGTTCCACGCCTGCTCTACCTGTGTTTAAAAGGGGCGGCCCCCACGAAGCTCAGACTTCAGAGTGCAGAATGGGCTGAGCTGGGCCCCCAGGGCTTTCAGGGTGTGGGTGCCTCACAGTGGACACCTTTTGTTACAGGCTGGGTGGCAAGGGGAGGAGGAACTGATGTGGGAGGGATTGGGGGGCTGGAGAAAAAAAAATGAGTAATGCTATGAGTCATTCTGCATTAGCAGCAGGGAAGGGGGGCAGAGATGGGGTGGGGGGCGGTGGAGGAGAGGGGGCGAAGGGAGGGAATACTTTTGCATGTTGTATGAAGCTAGACGCCATATGCCATCCGAGCAGGGCTGCCTCCTGAGTCAGGGCTCTTAGTTTGACAGGCCTGTGCGTGCCCCCTCTGCACCCCCCCTTCTCCACTAACTAACACCCTCCTCCCTCTGGACCTTCCTAGGCTCCAGCTATGGGTTAGGCAATTGCTTTGGTTGTGCATGGACTGTGCTATGTGTATTTGAGTGTGTGGTGGGGGGGGGGGGGGGGGGGGGGGGGGGGGTTACCCAGTGATCTGAACACATCGGACATTGTCGTGAGTCCCGGCAGGAACAGCTGGTCAGCTGGAGAGAAGGGTGGGAGGGATAAGGAGGAGGAGGGGGGAGATGGGAGGCAGTGCGGTACACTGATAATGGGATTAGGTTAAAACATTCAGTGTGGGAGAGACCCCTCCTCACTCTGGAGCCTCCCAAATACTGCGTAAACTCTCCACCGCTCTGTCAAAGCCAATGCCCAAACCATCCTGGCCAACTCCAAGCAGAGAGGAACCTCGGCACTGGCCCTTAACCCAACCCCCAGCAATGGCCGCCTCAACAACAGCCAACGGGCTCCAACTAAAAAGTCTGAATCCAGTACAGTTACGCTACAAGAGGGTATAACATTAACTGTGTGCCTCTAGGCCTTACTCTTTAAGGACTTTTTGTATGTCACAAATTGCTTTGGGGGCTTTTTCGTGGGAGGATTTAGTCAGTCACCCTGTTTTCCTTAAACAGGAAGTTGGCAAGTCATCCTCGAATCAGCTCAGGTCAGACTATAATGACTGGCTTGGCGTCTCACTGTGCCCAGTCAAGCACCGTGTTTCACAGTGATATAGACTGCAGAGTATTATCCATGAGACTGCAGACAGTTATGGCACAACAGCTGGCAAATTAGACCTATCAACGATGCTAAATAATTCATGTGCGACAACACCAACGTGGCAGATCCTATTCATGGCACCCCGTCATGCATGCAGCCGCACTTTCATCTCTGCTAGGTGAGGAATCTTACTGTATACAAAAGACAGTGCTGGACAAAGACACAGTGAGAGTGGGGCAACTTGCTCCACTCCAAACGAGGGGTGTGAGAATACGACATTGAATACGACATTCAGTGCCTGCACAACCACGTCGGCATCTGCGGAGTGCACAATGGCAGCATGCAAAGGCGCACATACAGGATATCTTACCCAATATGTTTCCACTATACATCCATAATAATTATGTACGTTATCTGTGGAGCTGGCGGACTGTAGAAACGCTCACTTGGGGGGGGGGGGCACATGATGGACTTTAGCAGCTTTTTGGGTTCCAATGAAAGGATCAAGCCTCCCTCCCTTCTTTCTGCTACTGCACACAGAATCAGACACACACACACACACACACACACACACACCCACACCCACACCCACACCCACACCCACACCCACACCCACACCCACACCCACACACACACACCTAAAAGCCTGGCTCGCATGACTGGCGATGGGCAGAAACAGATTATGGTTATTGATCGCTGCCTGGAGATGGATCTGTGCGTGTGTGTGTTTACGTGTGTGTCAGACCAGAGCATGGGGACTAAGGGCAGTGTGCAAAAGCTATCGATTCTGGCCAGTGGGAAGGCTATGTCTCTGAATCAAGGTCACTTCCGCACTGTCTCACCTATTAGAAACTTGCCGTCTCCCCAACACACACATACACACACCCCCACGAGAGTTTCTTGGCGAAACAATAGCCCCATCACAAAGAATGACGGACGGCACGTCAAACTCAAGCGCTTTTTGAAAAGAGAAAATGAATCCTGTCTTCTGGATGACGACATTATTCTACAGTGACGGTATGAAGGCTCTCCATCATACAGTGAAGCATAAGGTAAATGACAACAGACAACAAGGCTATCCTGGCAGGGTCCAGGCGACACAAACAAACTCATCTTCCTTTTCAAACCAACATGCCACAGACTTGGGTGCTGTGCAGTGATAAGCTCCATCAATACAAAGGTACAAAATAACACTCACCGAGGCACCGCCACTTGCCAATAAATCCTTAAAAACAACGGTGGTTTGCTAAAAACTGAAGTTGTTTTAGATTGGACATTTCGTGGTCACATGTATCCAAAAAGCAGTGGGGTAAAGTAGTTGTCCTTAGAACACACAAAGCCAGACCAGCTGTACTTTCCATCAGGCATATACAGTAAATAATAGATGATACATTAGGAGTTGCCTGTGAGAGGCTTGTGCTATGATGTCTACGAGGCCTTGCTTGTGTCTTGACCAGAGAAAGGAACAAATTCCAACTGACAATGGGATCTGGCCACTGTACGGGAAAAACAATGAAATGACACACATTTCACAAATCTTCACAAATCAGAGCAGCGGGACAGCAGAGGACGTGATGGGGAGAGAGACAGACGGCTAAGGGGAAAGAATCTATCTGAAAAACACTCCCCAAGCCTATCTGTGCTTGCAATTCCTGACAAAGTTGCCGGAGGCCATTTTTCAATATCAAATCCTATTAGCCTGAGAGATCCTACGAGCATTGCAGCTGACTGCTGGAGTCCTCTCGAGCCTCGGGACAGAGCGGGAGAGGGAGCCGCAGCCGCAGCGTCACACTGGCCTTTTATCTGGACACGCAGGGGTCATATAGCTTCTCTTTGAAGAAATATTCAACTAATTACCTTGGAGAGTGGCCTCATGGGCGGAGAGCAGACTGTGGATTGTTAAGGCATTGTGCAAGGGGTAAGCTAAGGATGAGGATTTTCATCTTGCACAAAAAAAAAAAACACGCACACACATCCAAGCGGAAGTTTTTGTTCCGATCTGTCAAAGATAAAGAGCGGCATATCCTGAGAAGATGGAAGAATGACGGCCGGAGGGGGAAAAGTGCAAAAGGCTGATATAATACCACAACAAATGTGATGATGAAAAGACCAAGTGCACCTGCCACTCAAGGCTGTTTTGTCTGCGGTTCATGCCATCGATGGACATTGTGAGAGTGAGGACATTCTGTGACACCAGATGCTCTTTAAATTGAAAAACGTGGTAGTCACTTTCGCGCGGCACTGTCTGCATTGTGGTCGATCGTTAGTGTCTACTCCGCCTCAGTCCTCACAACGCCCTGAGCTACGTAAAACAAACGGCAGACATCACACATGCACATACTTATGCTGGCAGTGTGCTTTGCCTGGCACCTCCATTCATCTCCTCTCTTGGAGTGCGCGAGGCCTGGCAAACCGTCAGTGCCAGAGCTCCAGAGGCAGCGCTTATATCCTCTCATAGATCATGCCTTTGTGCTGCCTGTTCCTCTGCTAAGGAATGCCAGGTAAGGCTTTGTGGCCCAGCACAGGCCTGCTACGGACCCACCCACCCCAGCTACCCCCCATCCCCCCCTCCAAGGCAGGCAGGCAGGCAGGCCTGCCTGTGGCCGCCCCCCCCCCCCCCCCCCCCCCCCCCACCCCCGGCACTGAGAGTAACACTGGGCTAATTCACTTGGCGTCGGGTAACAGACATCTGTCACTCAGGATCCCCCCCGGGACACACACAGACAAGGCCTGGTATAGGGGTGGGTGGGAGGTGCCTGGGGATGTGATGTACTGTGAAACACATAGAGGCAGACACACATACTTACACACACCCAACTGTAAACAACGTACGCAGGGTGTGTTGTAGAACAATCAAGGTGCAAAATCCTTTGTTGCAAGGAACTTGATAATAACAATTTAGCCACAATTTATAAAAAGTGGATGATCTTAAAACAATAGATGTTTGTCCTCTAAATGAAACCTCCTCGGGGGAAGGTTTCTATAGCAACCGCCAGAGGGGCAGCGTGGTTCTGTCGAGGCGGTGCTGTACATGCTGTCCGAGGAGGAGCTGGGCGTTAGGGGAGATCAGGTTTCCCCCTCTAGGGCCCATCCCAACTCTGCTCCCCCATCTCACCCCCAACTCTGTGCTGCTGGCATTCACATGCTAATTTGTCTCCATTGGTGATTACACTGCCTTTAAACCAACTGACAACTACAGCTGGAGTCAGGGTCTCAACGGCACTCTGTTGGACGGATGGGTGGAGGGATGCGATGCAGAGTGTGTGTTTGCGTGAGTGTCTGGACGCACTCGTATGTATTTTTTTTTTAATGGCACTGTTATTTTGGCTCTCCTTGTGCTCCATAAAACGCTAGTGATAGATGATGACACATTATCGGTGCTCCCGCCCAAAACAGCCCGACACAACTTACCATGCTGCTCCAGGCTGTGAAACAGTCCTGGCCTAATAGCTGTATGTAAATCAGCTAGCCTATAAAAATCAGTGTCAGCATTCAGCTGTGTACGCTGGCTGACATGACAAGCACGCCACATGTCTCAATGAATTTACCCCAAATGGGCTGCTGGTGGTGTTGAGAATTTGTGCTCAGTGGTGTTATGCATCTAATGGAATCATCATAAATGCTCATAATATTAATGTGCTCAGCTGTTGGGTTAATAAATGGCAGATCTTTCTATGAATTGTGGCATTCTCCCGATAAGCCTATAATAAAAATGAAGCAGAAGGCAAGAAGAAAAAAGGATACAAGCTCTGGTAGAGGGTGAGACGGGACTTGACAGCTCTGCTGGCATTGACACAGGTGGCCCGCACCAAGCTTGGCAGCAACGTCCCAGTGATGATGGCGCCGTTAAACAGAGGGCCGAAGAAAGGAACCTGAGGAAGTTAAGCGGAGACAGCACGAATAAGTCAATTAAGCATGACATCGTCAACAGTGATCCCAATTTACGTGGTCAGCTTTGTGCTTTTAAAACGGAAGCTTAAAAATAAAAATGATTGGTTCAAAAATGTTTTGGTTCCCCTTTTCTCGAACCGTTTCTCCATCTGTTTAGGGCAGGGTTCAAGTTGAAATTGGATTTTTACCTAACTTTGCATGACAACCCTACATATCTAATGTGAATCAATGTTAGGTAAATGAAATTAAAATGACAATCAATACTAAACAATGCCCTCATATTGAGCTACCGAACAAATACAAAAGGCCAATATCCATTTTAGCGACAGCGTGTGGGTACACGCGTCTGTTCATGCATATTGGTGGGGGCCCTAATCACTGACGCTCAGTGGTCATTGACCTGGAAGTTGACGTGAATGTCAAAGTCTCTCCAAAAGGTCCTGCTGTCTTCAACTTGGCAGTTCAGAGAGTATAATAACCAGTCGAATTAAACAATAAATGGATTTTAACCAGAAATGATACAGACCAATTAACTTCATCACATGCTATAATGCATGTAAATGAGAAGCAGAACGCTGCGATAACCCCTGTTAAAAGTTAGTAGTACACACCATTAAAGCCAACAGATTTCCAGAAGCAATGTTTAAAAAAAAATGCATTTTCAAAGTGGTGTACACAAACAAATTACACATTATGACACACAGTGATAAAGTAACTCCTAACTAACTAGCAACATTAATTAGACTTTCGGATCTATACAGTTTGATTAAAAGGTTTAACATTAGGAGCCACTAATTAGAAACTCCTTAGAAACGGCAGATGGAATGTATCTCATTTAAACCTGTGACATCTAGGGTTTGGTGTTCTTTTTGCTTTTCAGGTGAGTTGTGTAATTGGGTCAAGATCTTAAGAGCTCTCTGAAAAAAATAGTTGTGGATCTCTAAAAGTCTGGAAAGGGATAACCTTTAGGGAAATCTAAATGTTATGATCTTATGGGAAACGTTTACTAACAATTTGGTAATAGTACATACTAGATACTACTATACTAGATACTAACAGTTTGGTGCAGAGAAATGAGCAATCTTCCAACTTCCAGTTCCAACAGTCAACCATGGTGGTGAAAATGTTGTGGTTTGGGTTTGCTTTGCTCAGGGCAGCTTGCATTTATTGATTCAACCACGAATTCTACATCATATCGAACGGGGATTAAATATAATGAGAGGCCATCTGTTATAAAGTTGAGTTGAACTGGAAGTGAACCTTTCAAGGGGATAATACTAATCCGGAGAAAACTCGCAAATCCACCAAGGAATGGCTCCAGCAGAACAAAAAGGTGCAAAATCTTGTGGGGAGATTGATAAAGAGTTGCAGGATGTTTGAGGATTTTCTTTTCTTATTTCCTGACAGATTTTTGCAAGGTAGGAGTGGTCAAAACCTTCAGCAACCTTCTTGGGCCAAGGATGCACGCAACTTTCTCAGAATTATTATATTAATTGATATTTTTGCTAAAAAACAAATGTCCTTTTTTACAATGCCAAGTATATCAGCATTAATTGTTGGGACTGGGCGAAAGCACGTGTTTTAGATCTAGGTTGCCATATACGTTGTGCAGAGTGAAAGGCTAAATAACTCATTGACAAACAAGAAAAGCACAGTAAGAATTCGGTAGTGTTTTTCCAGAGAACTCAGTTCCTTTGTGGTCCTTTGTTGCCGTAGCTTGGAGTAATTCATTTGCTATGAAGATGGTCAATACTCGAAAAAGTGAGTAATACACAATGTTATATCATATATAGAGTAATTGTCTTCATCTAATAAATGTTGAGTATGAATAATGAAACCATGAGAACCAGAGAGATGTCACTATAAACACAAAACGGAATGTGTGTGCAGTGTACTATTGAGTATCCAAGATGAAAGTCCGCCAAGGCTAGTAAAATCTCTGAAAGCACATACCCACAGTGTGGGCAATAATGCACTGCTGAAGTAGGAGCCTTCAGACAGGAACCACAACAGGAGAAAGAACCTATAAAACGCTACAACAAAGTCTGATCAGAAAGGAGGCACAAAGCAGTGCTTTAACTCATCAACTGCAACTGGGGAAGTAGTGCACTGCTGAAAAAAGCCGGCGCGGTTTTCTCGCTTTTGGCACATGAAAAGTGATACAAGGTGTCATTTTTGCACCAAACAAAAAAGCAGCAAAAAAACAAACAAAAAAAACGTTTTTTTACCTGTGGTTTCTTCATGATCTGGATGAAATACATGTGGTTCTTCATGGGGTAGATGATAATCAGCACATCTCCAAAGTCGGTCGGGATGATGCCACGTCGGTAGTCCCTGGTGTGCTCTGACCACACTATGTGCACCTCGTCATTTCCCAGGTGACGCAGCTGTCAAACAAACAACATCACTCTAATCAGGCACCTGGCAAACGCAGGTCATTAATATGCCAATGGTGATTATAGCAGGAATACAAATTCAGTGAATTTAGGGCTTGTCACTTGGTTTCCTCCAGTGGGCCTCCTGTGACCTCCAGCAGAGTAAGGAGTGCACTGAGGGGATGAATAATAATGAAATATTATTTGCTGCAGGCAGGTCAGTGGCAGAAATGTTCCGTAACTGGCTTGTCACTGCTATGAGTGATGTATGCTTAAGATAAAACATAAAAGCAGCAGGTGCAAGGTAACGGCACAAAGCGAAATCAGAAACTGTGTGAAAACAATGGTTTAAATAGGGGACTGGACCCTGGTTTTGACACTTTTTTTTTTTATAGCTTTTGTCATTACAAATTCAAATTGCAAACCCAAAATGCACAAAATTGAGCATTTTAAAACCAAATAATTCGAATCCAATTAACTTTCTCCATCAGAGATAAAATTGCTTCCCATTTCCTCTATTCACGCAACACAAATGAAACTGGCCAGGACCAGAAGATACACTTTAATCACGGGAAATTGACTGATGCTAGTTTGAAATAGGTAAACAGCTTTCCTCTTTTCCTTGGTGGGATAGGTGGATGCAACTACATTATATTCTCTGGCAAGTGCGGATCACTTATTAGCCGGTAGTCCTGTGTTGTTGAACCAAGCTGCCCCCCTTCCCCTCTTTCTGAGCTATCATGGACAATGAAAAGTGAGCCTCTACTCAGAAGAAAACATCTGCCAATGTACTGTGGGCCTAATGAGCTATTAAGAAACATGCTCTCGCCACAAAATATGCAATTAGCACATTCTATTATAAACCCTTAATTATGGTAATACGGTAATCTTAAACAAATCCACGGCATGCTGATTACTGGAGCTCGCCAGTGCAGCCTGTCTGTCTCAGGGATCAGCAGGTACCGACCAGGTCAGTCACTGGGACAATTTCAGAGAAAATGTTGAATATGCATCTGCGGTGCACAATCAAGACTGGGATGTTAATTTGGGTTAATACATTAGTATTCGCATGAGCAGAATCACAAGTTTAATGAGGATGCTTATGCTCTCGCCAATCATTTTCTGCACACCACTCTATTTATTCCCCTGTTAATCACATCCCAAATGTTTGAGGCTTCTTTAATAAAATTGAGAGTCAAGTCAAAGGCTCTTGTCCAATTAGCCCTCTTTGACCTCCCACCCAGCCAACGGAGACGGCAAACCAGAGGCGCATGCAACACAAGAGGCTCTCTATAAAAAAAAAAGCAGCAGGCCCAGTTAAGCTGCAGTGCCTGGGGGTGAGTGTGATAAGTAAAGCACACCCGTCTATCTCCCTCTCTCTCTCTCTCTCGCGCACGCACACACACACCACACACACACCTCACACACACACACACACACACACGCACACACGCACACACACACACACACACACACACACACACACACACACACACACACACACACACACACACACACACACACACACACACACACACAACATGGCCTGACCCGACCCTGCAGGTCATTTCTATAACCGTATTACCGAAACCAGCTGCTACTGCTGCCGCCTGCACTGCACAAGAACCCACAATTGGATTGAGGAATTCATGGTTTTGCCTCTTTTCTTTTTGGTTTGGCAGTGTTTTTTTTTTCTTCTCCCCCATCGTCTTCAAACAGGCAATCTGCCTAGTGAGAGGTCCCCCCAACAGTAATCCTCTGGGGTCAGAGGCAGTAAAGTGTGCGACCGTTGGACTAAAAGTGTTATTTTTAAATTGACAGGGCAACATCCTACTTGAACACAGACAAAGCCCCGCTTTTCATTCCAATTCTTCATACCACTTTCCGCCCCCACCTGCCCTCCCGTCCTTTTTCTGAAGCATCCTTGCAATGCGGCCAGCCTTGCCTGGCAATTTCTGCAGGGCCTGTGGCTGGTGTGGAGATGTGTGCGAGGTGAGCGTGAGCAATTACAGAAGTTCCAGAGTGAAATGGACGGAGGTGGAGCGGCAGCACGCGGCCACCCCACCAGCGCCTCACTCTGGCCGCCCAAAGTTTTCACTCGGTGGAACTTACTTTTGGCGGTCACAAAGCACAGGTTCAGGATGGCTTTGGAAGGACTCGGGGGGGGGGGGGGGGGGGGGGTATTTGTGAAGGAGGGGAGGGGATAGGTCTGTGGAGGACTGGAAGGGGGTTGGATACAAGGAGAGCCTGATGAATTTCCCTTCCCAGCGGGGCGCTGTATGAGAAGATTGGCAGCACGGGCAGGGGCCTTGCGGCTCATTTCTTCGTGCTAACTGTTCCCGGCGCACTACAGCTCAGAATCCCACTGCAGAACCCAATCGATCGCTCCTGTGGCGGCAGCAGGAATTGGATAAAAGGATCCTGCCGGCATCCGGCCGGCGCCTGCCCTAGCAGGGAGAGCTAATGGCTGAATCCAGGCCCTGGTCACAGCACACAGGGAGGGGGGCAGGGGCTGGATGAATCAGTCATTACCGCAGCGGCACATGCCCTCCCTTCACTCATGCGCCTGTTACTCTCTACTCCTCAGGCCTGCATGGCCAGGGTCACTAATCAATGCCCGCACTCTGGAGTCACACCTCCTGATCACAGCTTAACGCAAGAGCCGAGGGCTACAACAACACGGTGCTGCGGGCCGAGAGGACCGTGTCGCCATATCACTGCATCAAATGGACAATGCGGTATTTTCGAGAAATGTCTCAACAGACTCTGGATTTGTGGAGTGCAATACGTACCCAACACATAATATGCACAATCTAAAAGTGACATTTGAGAGAGGACATGGATCCCGATATGGGTTAAAGACATTATCATTAACATAAACAGGATGCTTTACCTTTTTGGTGAGGCAGTCATCAGAACCCGATGGCATACGTGTGGAGACATGGAAGATGGCTTCCACAGTGGAGGTAGCATAGTAGGGAGCTGTTACGCCCGTGCTGCCATTCCTCTGGAGGCCGCCCATGAAGCCACAGTGTGTGGCCAGGTCCACCTGGGGGATACATGTGCAACGTGAGTGTGCCTGTATGACTGTGTGTTCCTATTTACACTCTATATGAGGATCCATCGTGTTGACGTGGATGTGTGAATGTCGGCACCTCCCATCCCAGTCCAGATACAAAGTCCTCATAGGCCTGGCTGCCGGCGCTGTTAGACAGGATTGAGCACTTGTCTTCTTGTCCTTCTCCAATGTAGAACACGGCAATCTTGTGCGTCTCTCGACTACAGAACAAAAATATGCTTGTCAATATTAGAGGAACACCGACTCAAAAGCCAATTGTACAAACGCAAAAGAACTTCGAAAGCTTCTCACTAATTAAGAGACAAAAGGATGAATTGATTGGACTGAGAGATACAGCAAGCAAAAGACAGAAATGTACAAATAGCAGTAAAAATAAGAACATTTGTGGGGAAGGAAGGGAGTGAGGGGGCAATATGAATGGGAGTTTCTCCGCTGTGAAATCAATAAAGCTATCTTATCTGATGAGGATGCCTTGAGAAACTGTACAACTCAAGAGTTCACATTTAACCACAGGGCTGAGATGGCAGATGAAAAAAGGGGAACTAAAATATAACATTTTTTTCTGTTTCTGCAAGAAAAATCATTAAACAATGATACAAGTTGAAGCATTACCACTGCCTGGAATCCAAGTTCTTCAGTTCTCTTAAAAGCTTTGAGTTTTTCTTCAGCAAGTGGAAACTTTTCCTGTTTGAGAAAGACAGTCTTGATTAGTCATGTTTATTGTGTCATTTAAAAAAAACAACAACATTTTCTAGTAAAACTGTTTTCCACTTAAGTTTGGTTTTGCACCCAAAACAAACCCAGGTGCAAAAGAAGAAAACAAAAATCTCCTACTATCTGTGTGCATGTTGCGACACCACCCTTTAGAGGTGCAACCTTTTAATTTACAGGGAAGCACTGCAGAGATGTGGCTGTGGTAGACGTTGGTGAAAGCAGCTGGACACCGTTAACCTGTGGTGAGGGGATTAAGAGGCTGCAGTCTGCTTTTATCTTTGCTCTTTCTCTCTTTCAGTAACAAGCAAACAAACAACCGAGTAAACCGGATATAACATATAATAGACTCTAGAGGCTATTTGCCAACTCAATTGTGCATTCTTTTTTTTTTTTCCCTGATTAGCAACATTAAAGATGCACGTTGAAGATGACACGATAAAGCCCTAGTCTAAGGGAAAGTGCATCACAGACACAGTTGGTAGTTCACCTGCGGTCCCAAGAGTTCATGCCGAGGTCGTTAAGCAGCAGCCTGCAGAAGTAGAAAGGAGCTTTCGGTTCCTGGTGGGAGGGTTCCCGCTGGCCGGCGGCCCGAAAGCTGACATCAGCATCCCAGCGCCTCACTTGCTCCTCCTCTTGCTGGGTCTGACGGAGAATGGCCTCCAGGATGGCGTTCTCCTGCTCCATGTTCATGCCATGCGGTGAGGGGGCTGGCTGGTTGAGTTTAACCTGCTGCTGCGGCAGGCACTCCGGGCTGGTGCGGCAGAGGTCCTCAAGCAACTTATCCAGAACATCCACTTCTTCTTCCTCACAAGGATCGGGGAGGGAGTCGGCGACGGCAGAATCATTTTTGTGCGGCCCCTTTGCTCGAGAGCAGGACCGATTTCTGGCGTGGGTGGCGGTAGAAAGAGGGCGGTCAACTGAATTAAAAACGTCCACATCGACTGAGTCTTCTTGGGCGGTGCAGTAGAGGATTGTGCCGTCCCAAGAGTATTTGCCGGAGATGTCCCGAACGATGATTCGCACTTGGGACGAAGGGTGGGGCGGCTGGCCAGCGGTGGGTGTCTCCGCGGGGATCTGCAGGTAGGAGACCAGCGTGCTGTCGTTGAAGACAAACAGCTGCAGGTTTGGGCTTTTGAAGACCTCGGAGGACAGCTCGGAGGACTCCACGTACGGGTTGTCGTGGTTTTCGCTCACGAGGCTGTGCAGGAGGGCGGGGCCACCGCTCAGTGGATGATGACCCAGATGGTTCACCAGGTGTGTCATGACCATACGCGCCGTCAGCGGTATCAGCTCCATGTTCCGACGCCGCTTTTCTGAGAGAAGAATCAGGGCGGGGTGATAAAAACACTCTCCATACATGCGAAAAATACATGTGAGAAGTGTAAAAGTCCCGGATGGGGTCAGCGTTGAGTAAGCCATGGCATCTTTTATATTTCTGACACGGACTTGGTCAACGCTCTCCCCAAAAGCACCATATTTGTGTGCAGACGCGTTATCGTCTCTGTTTGCTCTTTTTACACAAAGCCAAATCTCATTAATGATTACTGACAGGCGTATGTTATTCATTTCGCACAACAGCCCAGCCAACACACCTCTAAGTAGGTAGCACCTAATCACGAGAGACAACTTTGAAAAGCTCATTGAGTCGTCCTACAATGGACAAGCATTGCGACTAGCCAAGTGCTAATGAGAACCACCGTCCTCACAGGCGGCTGAATAGAAATCTACTTAGCGAAATGCATTTATGCAAATGCAAAGGTTTTTACTCCCAAGAGAAAGGCATGCCATGCTTTATGCCGCAGTGATGTGGGGGGGGGGGGCACTCCAGCATTGTGACAACGCTATCAATACCATCATCCCCCATCAAAGTGGAGAAAGCTCTTTAGAAAGCAGGCCAAGCTGCATTAGGGATGTGCTGGCCCTTTGATGTGACTTGATCAATATGAGGTGCGGGGCATGGATATAACTAGGCCGACCCTCTTTGGCTTGGCCTTTTAACAGTGTTTCGTTATTTCTTCTAAGACTGTGCAGCTGGGCAACAATAAGCAGAGGTGTGGTGAAATGTTTCCAGGCCAAAGCGTCTGTTAAAAAATGTTAGATTGTCGCAGTAAACGTGTGCAACGTGTATTCGGGCTCTAAGGACTTTTTCCCAAGTTTAGGACATTAGAGTGAGGGAGAGGGAGAGAGAGAGAGAGAGAGAAAGAGTAGTACATTGCCTAATGGAATCACAAGGTCACAAAAAAGAAGCAATTTTTTTTATTTTTTTATTTTTTATCGAAACCCCATAATGGGTCTTCTCTCTAAGGCTAAGCACTATTGCGAACATTCCATTCCCTGTGATGGTTTATTTCCTTTTCATACTTTTAATAGGATATTGACATTAAATGGACAAGCTCCAAATGGATGGTCTATTTTTGAGTTTGCTTTTCCCTTTTTTCGGATTCTTTAATATATGCCTCTGTGGTCTATAGGAAGGACCATATGGAATTTAAGTATTTATAGTCGTAGTACTGTATTAGTAATAGTATGATCGGAGATAGTCATCAGGGCATAGGCTTTGAAAGTGACGGCTTAGAGTGACTACTACTTGCAAGTTAATACTCACAGGTGTACCCATTTATAAAGACACGTGCAAACCCTTTTAACATTACAAATACATGCCATAGGCCAAGTGCAATCTCATACCCTGCAGGCATCAGGACGACAGTGGCATGCCCTTACCTTCAGCCACGGTGAGCAGGTTGCCAAAGTCGGTGTTGGTTGACTGGGAGGGCGGCGGCTCAAAGCTATTAACCTGACCCAGCATGAGGTCGTAGTCACTGGACAAGTCAGACAGGGAGAGGAGGTAGTGGCTCTGTTGGGTGTGCAGGTTGGAGCCGGATACACAGCAGTGCAGCACCTGAGGAATGGGAGAGAATGGGAAGGCTCACTACCACACCAAGTAATGGACTACTTGTTCTACAGTTTGACAGCTAGGGCAACTTTGATGACTAAACTGATTCAGACAGACAGTGCCCGATGAGATAGGATGGTGTCTGGCCAGACAATGTACAGTGACACTCCTGCAGGCCTGTTCCAGACGGACGTGATCCAGGGGCATAGGAGCATATATGCGCCATTTACATCATAAGACAATGGGAGGGAGGGAGCGAGAGAAAAGAGGGTCTTCATTGCCACTAATCCATTTCTCCTGTGATGTGTGAGTGTATCGATCTACATAACAGATGGCAGAGCATCCGTTGGCAGGGCTAGATAAGGCGCACGGGGGCAGTTGATTACAGCCATTGGACAGGTTTACACTGTTTGATTTAATTAAGACTTTATCCTGGTGCTCAGCTCCCACCACAGCCATGCATGCTCAGCCACGCACACACACACACACACGAACACAGATAAAAACACACCTGTATACTGTATAATCCGACTGGAGGTAGGCTGCTGCACATGAGGGGGTAAAACATATGCCTGGTGTATGCAAATGAGGGGGGCCTCTCATTCAGAGTCGAGCAACTTGGGTAAAGCCCTGCAAAGGCTAATCCCATTCAGTACACACACACGCTCACACTTGGCTGAGAGAAGGCTCAGAGAGGCAGACTGGGCCCTGCCATCTGAAACAGTATTGTGTGGGGCAATGTAGACAGTATGTGGATGATTCTACCCGGCGGACCTCTGGCTGCACGGGGGGAGGGATTGGAGGCTCGATGCTGAAAAGACCTGAACCAAACAGCTGCTACACCAAAGCCCCAAAGAGCTTCCTCTGCGGAGAGGTGGAGAGACGGAAAGGGAGGGGAAAAACCCGCGGCTGTGCCTGACAACTAAGTGACTGCGCTCCGCATAGCAACAGTTGCTGGAAGGAAGCACACAGTGAAACGTGCGGACTGTAGTTAGAGGGGGCACATATTGTATGGATACATGAGTATGCCTATGTACACACATCAGACAAATAATGAACCCGCAAACAGAGGCGTACAGGTACGCGCACACACAAATACACATACCCCTGCGGGCGCACTCTCACACACCCACACACACACACACAAAAGAGCTGCTGCAGCTGGCTGCTGAGGCAGGCAGGGAAACTCCAGCGAACCTATGAGGTTTTAGTGCAATAATATATATATATATATATTTTAATAACATGCACCCAGAAAAAAAACTTTTCTCACTTTTCCTTTCAACCTTATCATTAGATGTGTATATATAATGTGTAAATTAAAACTCTAAGTAAAGGCGGGTGACGCATTTTCAGATTTTCAGTTTAGACATGAAATAAAAGGGCAGAGGGTAATAAACAGCCAATGTGTGTCCAGAGATTCTTGGTTATGATATTGTATTAATATTGTCACATCACGCAATGCCTTGCTTAATATATTTTTACAAATGAAACCCAGAGGACCCTGCCTTTTGTGCTCTGATAGACAACCAATCACACCTAATTGTCTTTGCTTGCATGGCAGCTGCAGTCGCTCTCATATTAAGACATATTCCATTCAAATCTCCAGGACAAGCATTTATTGCCCGAGCTTATCAAGTGGACAAAAGGTCCTGTTTGAATAATTGGACCATTTCTTATCAGAGGTGACATCCTTACAAAGATCTGCCGTTGACCGCATCTGCCCAGACAGGAGGGAATGAATAATAACTCATTCATTTGTGCCTAAAGCTTGGCCCTCACGCTCAGGGTCAGACCATAAAATAGAGGGTTTGAGGGACAAACGAAGACAAATAGAGTGAATGTGAAACATTTTGCCTGTTTCAAACAAATAGTGCATACCCGACAACAAAGCAATTTGTGAGGATTTCCTACATATGATAAATGCCCACTGCATGCATCCGTTATGGCGGGGTCTTCCATGCTATCATGTTAAATGAGGCATGGACATGAGGTCACAGTGGAGGTGAGTCTAATTAAAGTGGCAAGCCCATGTGGCGGCGTGGGGGTGGAGATGTCAAAGCCCGAGTTGTGTCTGCGGGCGAAAGCCTATGTATATTTTAGAGGATATTAGACAGCCGTCAGCGGTGCAAAGTGGGCTTCCTTCTGGTCTGTTAGTTTCTTGTAACTGAACTCTCCGCTACCCACCCTGTAGATGTAGTCCAGCAGCGGGGCCTTTTGGGACGTGCGTTCCTCCACCGAAGGCATTGTGACAGGTTCCAGAAGGAGACTCAAGGGAACAGCCATGCACCAGTCCAACAGGCAGAGCAGCAGGGACACCATCAACTGATGAGGTTACAAAGAAGCGAGAGGTCCCAGTTTAGTTTAATTAACTTGTGGCAAAACACACTTTTTTCATACCAATACGGTAAAAAACGCAGGCACTGTTTGGACAAAAGAGCAGATGAGAGCCGCGGTGATAGCGAGCGGTAAACAGGGGGAAAAAAAAAAAGGGAGAACAAAGCACTTCGTTTGATACATTCCTCTGCAAATGCACCATTCCAACATGATAGATCAAGGGCCTTTAGATCTCAGCCATTTCATGTCCCCTCCTTTCCAACATGTACCTTTTTGTCCGCTTCCACTGTTGAGTGCTCTGCGCTCGGCAACAAAAAGGCTATTGTGGCCACAAAGATCTGCGTTCGGAGAAAACAAGGAGACAGATAATTGGATGACACACTCCCATTCATCAGCCGAGTCGGGGGTTTGCGCTAAAATGGATGTGATGCCACAGGGTGATGTTCAAATGCACAGGCATGAGTAAGACTAAGATTTGGATATTAAAGTTAAAGTGACTTGACATGAATTTCCCATCTGACTTGTGATGTCACTAATGGCTACTGGAAATGTTATTCTGTGTGTGTGCAGGTCCGCGTATGTGAATGTTACCTCGATGATATTTTTTGGCAGAGCAGTCTCCAGCCTTTTGAGACGTTTCCAATGAGAAATGAGCAGCTGAAACACGTCGCAGGCTACCTGAGCCACTGCTTTGTTCCCAAACTGGATAAAGAAAGAGAGCGGAAAAAGATATCGTTAACGACCCAAAGCGCACGTTGTAAGCCAATTTTTATGGCTTTCCTATTGCAACCTGTCATTACGGAGACAAAAGTAGTCAAAACTGAAGGTGGACCTTTAAGACGATGCTCAATGATGAATGAATTTATTAAAAAGAAAACAATACAGATAAAAATGGAACGGAATGTGGAAATGATATATACAGTACATTATACATATACTAAGGTAGGTAACTTAAATATATATCATGTATGTGTTCATAAGGCCGAACATTTATTACTTCCAACATTTTTAAGTGTGTCTTTCAAACTCGCAGAATACTAATCATTCCTGAGAAGAACTAAATAGTCACATTCTCCTGTTGCATTTAGGCCACCTTAGAACCTATATCATAAGGACTAAGAGAGACATAACTGGTTGGCAACCAGAAGAAAAAAAAGTTTAGACAGACTCCCTGTGAGAGAATTTGGGGTAATCTGCCCTAAATGTCGCTTTTCACTTACTGCACAGATAATCATCATAATTTCATTCCCACCTCAAACCGTGGCTCATTTTATGCAGGCTGATTGGAGTAAAGAATCGAGGAAGCGACAATTTTCTTTCAAATGTTGATTTCTTCAGTGATTTGAAATTCTTTGTGGGGAAATAGAATTTCCCATTTCTTCCAGCTGAATGCCTCTCAACATGTAACAAGGGCAGACAATGTGGGGAGTGCAGAAATGGCCAAACACAAAAAGGGGCCCTGAGAGTTCAGCACCTGCTTTTAGAAAAGAGACTCTCAGTGCCACTCTTCCCCCTCAATCCCCCACCCAGCCTGTACCCTCTATTTTGGAGCTGGCTGAGTCTGTGTGTCAAGTTGTACAGGGGAGTGATTACTGCTCCATTAGAGAAGGGGAGTGGTGGCGAGGTGGGGGGGGGGGGGGGGGGGGGGGGGCTCGAGCAGGAAGCTGGGAGATGTAGCTGCTTAAATTGGCCCGCGACTGAGAGCGAGCCGCCTGGAAATTATGCCACAGCCCCAAAACCTTTTTCCATAAGGGAGAACACCCCCCCCAAAAAATAACAACCTCCGCTGGTTTTCTGCATCTCTTCACTCAGGGGGAAAAGAGGGCTCTTCCAAAATATACCCATGACTCACATCACTGGATATGTTTTATTCTCATACTTTTCCTCTCCTCGCCTTGTAGGCATTGTTTTGCAGTCATTTTATGTAATCAACTATCATTTCCCTCTGAGCTCAACACTACAGGCCTTTCCGAGGTAAAACAAAAAACTCTGAACGCTGAAATGAGGGCCTTCGTGCCTCTATTTTTTAGTTTGGGTCAATACAGGCCATGATACAAGTGCTGAGGCTTTTTCTAAATGAACTTAAACACAAGTAATTACATTTCAAGCCGTAAACAAATGTGCTGCATTATGCGTCGACACCGCTGTGCCTCAGGTGGTCACCGACCTTTAGTGTTACCCCCAGGACATTGATGGCATCTTTAACTTGGAGGTGGATGTTTTCTTGCGTCAGCTCCTCACACACCCACAAGCCCAGACTGCACACAGCGATGCACCTGAAAGACAGATTATGTAAATGTGAATCGTACAAAAGCAAGAATCACCAATATTCAACATTGTGAGCATACCTGGCCCCTTCACAGTGTTCCGTCGTTGCCGTTTTAAGCAGGATGTTGACCAGATAATCCTAAATGAAAAGACAACACAATGTAGTCAATTTACATAAACATTTTTTTTTAGATTCTCTAACAACACAGTATGCTCTCAAAGTATCCCGTTACCTTGATATCCTCGTTGCCGACGAGAACTTCCTCAGAGCCAGGCACATGCTGCAGTACAGGAATCTGGAGGTAAAGGTTGGGAAAACACACCAGAGAGCCCAGGACAGTTTGAGCCTCCATCCTCGGAGCCTAGATAAGACGAGAAGAAAAGCAAACCATGCCATCCTTAATTCCCAAAAGCTACACGTAAACAACCCACTTCCAGGAAATGGTAGGTGCGCTACACAGGGAAATGGATTGGATAAGGAATTGTCTATATTCCTGATTGTGTCGACGTACAGCAGAATCTCTTGGCTCATGTTGAACATCGGACCACAAAATGACATATGAAATGCAGGACTGAAGCAGCTTGGGAGCAGATTGTACATGCTGTTGCAACTGATGAGTTGCTGTACAGATAATGAATCTATGCTGAGAGCCACGAAACCATCACGTACGAAAACAAAAAGTAAACACGCATGGAAAGGTCCCCGAGCAGATCTATTGTTTTAAGCATTAAGTGAGAGTTAATGCTAAGCCGCTAATGTCAAGCATTAAATCTGTGCACACTCAATTAGTTAATAAGAGGAGTTCTCTTATTGGTCTATGCGCATGAGCTAATTGTTCCAAATCAGGTCACAGTCCTTTAAAATGTGTGTTCATGTGAATGTATATTACATCACAATTCCAGGAGAGGCATTGTTTTTTTCTACAGTTCATTAAATGTGAATAAGGGTAAGTATTTAGTGAAACTTTTTTCCACTCAAACTGCCTGAATAATCGCAGGCCATTTTTGAAACTACTAAAAACTGCTCTTTGCAACATGAGGGGTTGTATGGCAGTATAGATAGTAAAAATAAAATAAAATGTGTGTTAAGTTTTAAGACATTAAAAGGCACTTTTCAACAAGCATACACATTTAAAGACTTAAACACTTCAGTTTGATCCATATGGTAAATGTGAATGTAAAGAGTGTGTTTTTCGTACCTCTGGGGAAACTGAGCCGAGAACGCAGGCAGAGGCGGTGATGAAATCGCCAACTAGCATGGTGAAACCCGGCAGGCCGAGGAAAAAGAATCGAGGGGAGCAGGAGCGAATGATGGTGTTCAAAACATCCTGATGACAAGCGACACACACACAGACACACACAAATACAATGCATTTCAATAGGAGGCAATTCATTTCCACAATCACACCATCAACCACCAGTACCAAATCTGAACGCTTTTCCAGTATCTTTTTTGACCACATGGTATTTTTGGTAATGGGTGAGGAGCGTTGAGAACATTTGATTTTTTTTGTAACTGGGTCAACATGTGTGTGCGACATAGCAGGGAGTAAGCTGCTACCTCCAACAGGTAGGCTAAGCATGTTAAGTGTGTTTAGGAGAGGACGGCACTCGACAGTACATGTCCTTAAAGGGCAGAAAAAAAAACAAGTGGGGAAGAAAGAAAGAGAGAGAGAGAGACAGAGAGACAGAGAGGCGGCAGATGGATAGGAGGGATAACAAAAGACCTCAACTTTCACGAGTCACATGTAAATATACACGCAGGCAAACCTGTAATTAAAGCCCGAGACAAGGTATTGTTTTGCCGAGGTACAGGCGGCTCAGTGGCAGATGGGTGCTCTTTCAACATTGACATATGCTGCACTGCAGAGAGCTCCGCACAAACTGCTCAAGTATGTACACTGCAATGCCATGCGAGACAAGAGCATAAAAGGCTTTTAACAGCTTTTCCATTCTACATTTGGATAACAAGGCTGCAGCAAAGAGGCACAATTATATTAAGAAAAAAACAACAAGCAAACACGTGTACACCTATATTGGTATGAGGACTTATGATGGAGCAAGGCTGAGAAGGTTGTCCCCTCTCTTATCTGCATATTTGTGTACAAAGGCAAGGTCCGGGCTCGAAACACCTGCCTCCTCGGCCATAAACCTGTGCAAATCGGGGCGATCAAACATCGGCCTGTTTCTCGCTGAACCGAAGGACACCTTAGCAAACGTGCACACGCGCGCTCACCCACGCATGCGCGCACGCACACACACGTGCGCACACATTTTGTGCAGCTATCCTTTTTGGGGACCCTAGACTGAACTCCATCCAGTTTGGATAATCGAACCAAAACCTTATCTTAAAACGCAGATTAAAAAAATCTTCTTTTTGATTTTATTCGTTCCAAGCTCTAGTCCTGACAAGACCAGTATTTTATAAGGCAAAAGGTCCTTTAAGAGGTGCCAAAACCGAGCACACACACACACACACACACGCAGTACTACGTACTAGACGCAGTAGTACCCACTATCTATCTGTGACATTATTCACCTGAGGTTTTGGTAAATACAGAACGCAGGTGAACAAAAGAAAAACGGAATAAACAGGCACAGGCAATAAACAGGAAGTCAAACCAACACGATAAACTGCATGTGGAAAATTGGTGGGAAGAGCTTTAGGACTGAGGGACCATTTTACCCTCATTTTCTTGGTAATTGACCTCCGAAGCATAATGTGCAGTGCAGACAGAGGCAATTAGCATGTAACAAACTGTTGCTTGATTGTCTGGAAAAAAAAAAAAAGCATTTTAGAGGGAGCCACAAATGTGGTATATAAAGTGTTTTTCTTCTATTGTATGTGTAAGTAGAGGGAATCCAGGTTTGAGGTGTGTGTGTGTATAGAAATGGGAACGCAGCTCCGCATGTGGCGCTGCGCTGGCAGCAGGAATGGCTCCCGCCTCCACAAAAGGTGCATTAATGTAACTCTGAACGGAGCCACCTCAAGTCTTTTCATTTGGCCCCATCTCCGGGAAAGCATGCCTTGTCCACCTGCCGGACCCAAGGGTGACAGGGTTCACTACGGCATCACATAACTCCCCATAAGGTTTCTATAATTTACTCAACCAGGATGTCACATGTGGGGTTTGAAGCCCAGGCTATTAGAAGATGGTATATTCCACCTGCATAACTATAACGGTTAGAGGTTTCATCCGTATCCATGTGATCTCTACTCATACATCTAAATCTGGCAGTTCAGAGCTCTTTTCATTACTGTAGCAACATTAAGTGAAGCAGCAGGTTCTTCATAGATGAGGAAAACTACACTGATACACCTAAACTGGATATTATATAATTTTTCACCCATTTTTCACAAATGCAAAATGAAAAGGTGCAAAAAAAAAAAAGCAATACATCTCATCTTTACAGAATATTTGCAAAAAGATGCAGTTGACCATTGAAGTCCAGACATGGAGCCCATTAGATAGATTACTCCTATTGTGTTACGTTCATGCCTTTTATGAGACCAGTGACCAGAGAATGACAAACAATCGAGACAATGGCCCTGACCTCGGCACTCTGTCATTTGGAAGGAAATTCCTTCCAAGGCAACTGTCATTTTCCCTTTTATAGTTGATTATAACAGGGATTCCCCATGCTGTCTACAGAAAATAGCTGTTTAACAGGTGCATAGGTGCAATATACAGTAACTAGTATATCTAACAACAGTCATAAGCAAATGACATAACCCCACCCCCACAACTA
Organism: Colistium nudipinnis; assembly: GCA_016785305.1. Lineage (NCBI taxonomy): Eukaryota > Metazoa > Chordata > Actinopteri > Pleuronectiformes > Rhombosoleidae > Colistium > Colistium nudipinnis. Next base: position 497,532 of record JAFBJU010000352.1, on the reverse strand, counting down.
TCAAAGCCAATATATCAAAAGGCAACACTTCACTACTTGACCAACATCAATTCTGAAGGTTCATGAAAAACAAAATCTAAATGCTCTTAAAGTTCTGTACCGGTGAACAAAATGATTACAGATGGACAGACACGCATCCCAGCATCACGTGCTGGGGGAAGAAGTGTATAAAAAATGTATGATGAACCTTTAAAAGTATATAGGTTTTCCTTTTTTTGAGTGAGGTGGGGGTTGCGGGCAAAAACGGAGAGGAAGGAGGAGGGGCGCACTAAGAGCCACTTTCTTATGTTAAGCAGGCGTGCGGCTGTCCTCTATTGTGTGGCGTGAGGACTCTTTTCTCCGGCCAATTCGAGCATGCTTCAGTGGCCAGCCTGGCTCTGGCCCCCCTGACGCATTATACAGAGCCACAACAAAAGCAGGAGAATGTTGCCTCGTCCCTCAGTGTGCCCCCCTCATTGCTCCACTCTACGCTACGTTCCCCAGGCTCCCCTCCCGCTCCTTCACACGCAGAGGCGGGCCGGCCGTCCGGGCCTCCTCCGGGCCTCCTCCGGGCCCCTGGCCAACATGTCAGTCTAACGGAGCGCGACAGACGTCAATCCTTAATTAATCACGTATACGCGGCAGGGGCTCAAAACATTATTTAACGACATGGAAAACATTCTAACAAGCTTGTCGCACTGCCAAGGTGCAATAGAAACCCAACCGAACCAGGAGGGCACCGATGCACCCTCGCACAGGCATCCCACACATCCCCCGCCCATGCACACTTTTATCCCTGTCCTTTGTTTTTGGGGCACTCCATTCATCTTCACTCAGCTTCATCTGGACAGATAGAACAAGGCCAGACGCAAATATGACGAAAGGTGTGAGAGAGAGAGGGGAAAGATGCCAAAACACATTGGCATTCTTTTTCATCACTGGTTGGCAAGCAGTTTAAAAGAAACGCTTCCACAAAAATGAATTTGCAAAGCATCTTGCTGATCCATAAATACTCCCAATGATAAGTGAAATCTTAGCCTGACCAACACTAACATCAAAAGACAAATAGAAGATTCAACAACATATCACATTAGTAAAAGAAGATGAGGGGGGGGAGCCACAACTGCTTTCCATTATATAGAAAAGGCCTGTGCACTAGTTGCATGACTTTGAGTGGTGCACCATCTAGTGCTGAAAAGAGGAACAACTGCGGGTTGTACCTGGTCTTCGCCGGAGAAGCCCTTGTGTATGATATAGTAGAGGTGGACCAAAAAATCACTGTTTGGGAACACATCCTGGTGCCTGGTCATCATCTCACAGATCAACTTGTAGGCCTGTAGCTTGCCAGCCTTATACTCTGCTGGCAGCATGGTGGCCTGTGGAGGACAGAGATGGTGAGATTAGTTATATTTGACTTATTTTCGATTGTTTAACATCTATCCTGCTGCAGAGGTGGTTCATGGAATGGTCTCATCCTTTTGGGCAAAATCAAAGCGACAATGTGAATTCTCACAATTGTAATTTTCCATCAGAGGCAAACTACATGTTTTTGGTATAATACGTCACACTAAATCTGGACACTACTGCTGTTCGTTATTTACCCTAAAGAGCCAAGAGGCAAGCATCCGAAGAGGAGGGATGAAGGCAGGTTGGGGTGGAGAAGACTGGTTGTCCACACTAATCCCAAGGTTGTCCCGGATCTGCAAGTACATTTAACTTCAGTCGGTGAACACAACCTTTATTCATAAAATTGGTCAGTGTAGCAAAAAAAAAAAAGGTTTTAGGAAGTGGTATGTTATTGGAAACAATCCCTTTGTAAGAGCGGGAGTGTCATTTTCATTTCATTTGAAATGAAATGTTTCATGAGAAGGTCTCCACCTTACCTTAGCAAGCTTGTGCCAGATCTGATAAAGGTAGGAGAACACCTTGGCATGGATTTTTGGGCAGCGGATGCAGTTGACATCTCCCAGGATACCCAATATTCTCCTCCAAAGGACAAAAGCTGAATCAGCATGCCAACCAGTCAGGGTCCCTCCAGCAATGATGCTCACATCATCGGCCAGACACTCGCTGCTGTCTGCACGGTCAGAGAGAGAGAGTTTGGTGTGGTTTGAGTTACAGGATTTACTTTACATAGTTTGAAGTGAAACAATGTTAATTATTGAGGAGGTGAGGAAAGTCAACAAATGCTGTACACCTTCAAGGAACATCATTTAACATTTTTTGTCTCGTTTACGATACACAAAACATTAAAAGCCTGCATAACAATGCTATCTTTGGTCTGAGCACTTGTTGACCAAATCCCTTGTCAGTGTGTATTTTCCCAAACGCATCCAAGTACTACAAATGATCAGAGCCTTGAAACACTTTTGGGGAAAAAGGGAAAAAGGCACATGCAACAACCAAACAAACTCAGGTTGGATTTTGTGAGGACAGTGCCACCTAGTGGGCACAGAAGAAATACAAGCGGTACAGGGAGTTAAAGGCCAGGAAAGGACACAATCGGAAAGTGTATGTAGCATGGATGAAGTGTTTTTTTTTTTTTTTGCAGAACATTTGAACTAGGAATTTCAGAATCTGCAAATTTCAGGGATGAAAACAGAAACGACACGTAGGATAACGCTGAAAAATATATAGCAATATAGAAAATGGCGATTTGATGGTAAATGAGGACTCTATGGTTTTATATGATGAGTAGCAGCTAGGAAGCGGTACCCAAGTGGTGTGGCATGTGTAAGACAGACTGATGCATGGTGTCGTCCAGGGGGCATTCTTGCTGGCACTCTGTGTGCACCAGCAGGGCCGGTGAGGCGGGGGGGTTCTGGGGGTAGTGGTAGTGGTTGTGGTGGTAGTGGTAGTGGTAGGACGGGGGTGCAGAGTGGGGAGGGAGGGCACACTCGAGACCTAAAACACAACAAAGGAAAAGGGATAAAATTGGGTAGGAGCACGGGGACAGAGGGAAAGTGGCAACCTCCTTGATGCTCACAATGTAGGACAACACAAACAAAAGGTTACACACAAGGGTGAGAAGGGCAGAGGGGCAACAACAATTGGTCTTCACCAGTAATAATAGAGGGGCAGAAAAAAAAAAAAAAAAAAAAAAAAAACTGCAGCACAGTGCCGTAGCAAAGAATTCCACTGCGACAACCTCACCTCTGCAAAATAACTTATTTTATTTTATATATATACCTTAGTTTTTTATCTTTTATCTTAGTAAATATTTTGTTTCTATTCTCATGAGACTATAAATAAACACCACTGACAAACGATACAGTTGTGTTGTTTCTATGAACAACATTCAGACACAAGCTGTCAGCAGCTTTTAAAGATTAAATGGTTGCCTGTCAGTATCAGCTGAAGCAGGTCAGGATGCACCAAAACCAGGTGAATCCGCTGCACGCAGCTGACCTCTTGGCCACTGGTTTTTCATAGCTGGTGAATGGCTACATAGGACTGCAGTGCGCTTTCATGACGATGACAATCTGTCTTCCCTGAATAACATTTTTCAACCAACAATAATCACTAAACAAGACAAATCTAAAAGAAATACATGGACATAGGGTGCTCATAAACATTCACATGCAATTTTGTGTCGGTCCATTACGAGTCCAGGCCAGCTTATATACCCTGAAAGCTAACTGCAGGTTGTAGTTACCACAGACAAACACTGATTTAAAAATATATCCAAATCTAGATCAAATAATGGAGGGGAAAAACTATGTAGAGGCTCAGGGGGAGTTCTTTCCCATTCCAATACCTGCTAGAGCCTCATTATGGCTGAGCAGCAGACTCCCCTGGCTCTGAGGGTCGGTTGTCACATCCATGTGGGCCGACTGTGTGGACTGAGTGTCGGCCTCCTCATCAAAGGCCTGCCAGGTGACCTCCGCTTCATTGATGTAGCCATTGGACGTCTCACTGCTTATACTCTCACCTGCGTAGGGAGGGTGAATGAAGTGGATCAAGGATATTAAAGTATAAGACGGTGAATTTTATTCAATTAATCCATGCATGCATTATTTGATATTTTACTGTGTGATTTCACTGATGCTTTCTAAATTAATATATATATATACATGGATATCATAAAGAATAATTTGAAATGTAAAAGTTTTACTTACTTTTCTCTCTGAGCTTGGGCCTTGCACAGTTTGTCTGTCCCTCAGCGTAGTACTCTGTCTCGGCTGTACTGCTGCTCCGCCGGATGAGGATCTAGCAACATAGAAATATTCATTTAAGGGGATATATTTCATTGGCACAGACATCTTTCATTTATTTCACATAATATTATAGTACAAGATGGGTGTTCTCACCACTGGTGGCTCACTGCTTTCTCTCCTGCCCTCGGACGTCCGGCTATCCGAGCCACAGGAGGTAGGGGAGTACTCTCTCTTTTGGGCTGAAGTAGAACAGGGGATGTTATATATAGACCGATAGATCAGATTTGTATCTGTAAAAAGCTTAAATCACATGTCTTTTAATACGTGTTGTTCTTGAGGGTTTATTGATAACATTTGGCCATGTGCAACACATTAAAATAATGGTTCTATTATTAAAATATAAGAGTGTGGTGCATTGCGAATGACCATTTAAAATGTTTTTTTTTGTATATTAAATATGAACCAAAATAGCTTATTAGATTGTGCTGAATAATTCAAAATGCAATAAATAAACCGGCTAAACGGGCAAATCGCTTTTTGCCCTTTACACTGTTACTGGAATAATGACATTTTTCATCAAGTTCCGAGTTGAAAGATGTGGGAAGTCTAAATTCACCTGGTAAAGTTTCCGACAGCTGCTGGGTGATGTCCGAGGTGCTGCTGCTACGTGGCAGGGGACTATCCCCACCTCCCAGCTCCTCCTCGCCTCCACATTCTGACAGCTGGCATTCCTCCACATCTGACAGGTGGAACACGTATGGCACATGGGTAAGCAAGTGCCACAAGAGGCCTCTTTTGACAGCTTACAGAAATATGCATTCACAGAATGGACAAAGACTTGAAACATTGATGAGAACAACAAGAAGGACCTTGGCCATGCACACATGCAGTGGTGATGCAGACATACATATTATATTGATTATTCACACACAATGCAGGACTGAAGAACGTTCACAAGACATAAGCTCCAGTTAAATCACAAAACCTCCTGTGCTCACTCCAAATACTGACACAAACCGGCAGAACGTGACAGATAGTCAGAGGTGAAAGGTAAGAGGTTGGCCGCGCGCACACACGCACGCACACACACACGCACACACGCATGCATCTCCCAGAATGCACACTTTACCTGAGAGTCTGTGAGAGCAAGCAGAGGTACCAGAAGAGATACCAGGCAAGAAAGAGCTCACAGTGTGGAGCAGCATAGGAACACTTTTAGCAGCGGGCAAAGCCTCGTACAGATGGACACAGTTGCTGATGGACTGGCTTCGCTTAGCTTCCATCGGGGCAAGAAAAAGAAGAGGAAAAAGAAAGAGACAGCGGAATGAGAAAAGTGCAGGGGGAAAGAAGACGGTATTCAGTGAGAGCAAAGTAAAGAACACCACAAAGGTGTTTCCATTTATGAATACATTTTCAAGCAAGGAGTGTGGCGTAAAAGAAGCACCGAAGTACCGGAGATTGACCTTCGTGAGGTGTTTGTTGAAATGTGAATATGAAATGAAAGACGGGGGGAAATAGTAAATTCAATACCATCTGAGGATATAAAAACCCGAAACCATACAGAAGCTGATTTGATGAGGAAATCGCTCAAAGTGACATTAGAACATCTCTCTCTAGCATATAAGGTGTATGTGATTATTACCGACTCTTTTTATTTTTCATACACAAGCCCTGTGTTAAGAAAAAACGTAATGTGTCCTGGTTTTTGAGACTAGTGAACTTTGTGTGTGTCATCGCTCATTCAAGAGACCACCTACATATATATATATATATATATATATTCAAATCTATAAACCAATTGGTAAAGGTGAACCCTATCACCATTGCAGCAACAGTTGAGTTACTTCAAATGGATCTCTGTATATTTGTTGGAGTTTAATTAGTAGGCCCTTTTGTCCATTATCAACACATGATCTCAGAACGCTATTGGAACAATATTATTTTGTATTTGCATGCACAAGTACAGCCAAGTTTTCCCGTGTTGCCGATGCCGAGACATTGCCATTGTGACTGAACAGCACTTCAGGGTTAATCTCAAAGAGGCCAATGAAAGAGGGCAGTTCTATTTTCTGCTTTCAGCGCACTTTAATTACGCCTCTCAGTGAGGGAGATACGTCGTCTCGGCCACAGCCCGCCACCGCTTCCCGTGTATGCATATTAATGAGCATTAATTACACTCTTAATGAAACTATCAAAAACTGCGATGCAATTGATGTGTGGGTCTTCTCTCGAGGAGTGGGGAGGAGCGCTGGCGGGCCTTTGAAGATCAATGTGGGAGAAATCCAATTAGGCCAAAGAAAGGGATGCAAATTTAAAGCCAGTGTTTAATGTCCATCACCGGTCACATGCGGATATGTATATAAAACAGACAGAAAAGGTGCATAAACATGCACACGAGTACCATTATAGATATGTCAGTGCGCGTGAGTGTGAGTGTGTGCAGCACACGCCCCCACTAAGATGTCATCCTTCAGGTTCGTCATTTAAGGGCATTGGTGGTAATTAGAGAGGCGGAAAGCGAAGAAAAAAAGACAGGGGAGTTTTTCATCCTTCACATTAAGTTTCTGTCTAGACAAAATGAAGACAACCAAGACAGGCACTGCAGTTAGCACAACAGTACAGCCCAACTTATAATCAGCCTGCCACATCCCCATCAGATAAGGGGGCGTCTGCATTGAGCTCATGACAATAAGTGTCCGAGGCGGACCTGCTGTCGAGAGATTATGCTGTGTGCCTTGAATCGAACCGACATGGAAACATGTTGACACTGGCCAGTGACATATGACGAAAACAACAGGGGCCATCTGCTGGTCTCTTTGTCTCCGGTGTTGGGCCTTTCAACGACACCTGGGCTTGTGCACACACGCGGCCTGTCTGAAGGCTTTCGCGTGCAGTAAATGCATCTGATAAACCCCATGGGCCGATGCTTATCCCTAGAACGTTATCAGCACCGTGTTGTAGGCCCAACACAAAGCCAGGAGACGAATACAGAATGCGTTTAAAACAGTATATGCATCTGGAGGGTTATATAAAAAGACCCCTTTTTTTTGATAGATTCATGATATACAGCTAACACGACAATACTGTTATCACCAGGAACTTACCGGAGGCTTTCTGTCGGACGATGTTTCGGGCATTCTCCACACCAGGAGCTCCTGACGTAGTGGCAGAGCGAATTCTCATTGGCTCTTGAACCCCCGGCCCACCCTGTTCTCCATGGTTCCTCCAGCTCAGTGAGAAGGAGCGTGCTACTGCCGCTGCCTTCTGAGAGTCCTGGATCACTCCTGAAACGTAGAGAACAAAATCTGCTGGGTACTGAGTGTATAAGATACATCAAACACTACCTGCAAGTAAGACAGATCTCTGTGGCTTTAATCAACATGCTGTAGAGGCCACACTGACTTGGTGGTTAACTTGGTTTAATCTGGTGGCAGATATTTTTGCCATTATTTTTGACACAACAACATTTCTGAAGGTGAAGAATGAATTCTTCAGGTCATAGATATACACTGATTAACAGTATTAATGTTGTGGCTGTTCAAAGTGATAGAATTATATTTTGGATTTTTTTCCAAACATGTTGTTTAAATCTATCACAGCTGTGGCAGTCATCAATCACAGCTGTGGCAGTCATCAATATCAACCTGCCGATAGTGTTGGCATTCGCCGAGCTAGTTCACATACTAAAAGCATTGATGGGTATCATTTGAAATGTTCTATTTAGCAACCACCAGTGGTAGTAAAAATCAATACGACAAAAAAAAATGTGTTTAAGATGTGAAAGTAAGGAAGTAAAACAGAAATAATTGTTATGGTCGATAAATATTATCTTGACCAACCCAAATGATGAAAAAATACTTTGTAAAACCTATAAAATCTATGTATGTCCCCTTTTCATGTTTTATTGTTTTAGTTAGACTCAGTGAACAACTCAGTGACTTTTAGAGTTTAAGTGAAAGAGAGAAATATGTCCAACTATCATAGTCAAATGTAGAGAAACGAAATGGCTCAACTGGCAAAGCAACCAATGTAAGCTTTGCAAAAGTCTATGCAGCCAAATTCTGGCCGGCTCAATTCCCAATGTCCTCCCCCCCCCCCCCCCCCCCCCCCCCCCCCCTTACCACGCCCTCTCTGCTTCTTCTCCTTCTGTTCACTAAGTTTGTCCAGAGGCAGGCTGCCCATGTCCAGGCCATAGACGGAGCGTGCCAGCACAGCCGTCAGCGAGTCCATGATGCTGGCCCACTCTGTCACCAGCTCCTCCCAGCAGGTAAGAGAGGACAGCACCGCCAGCAGCTCGTCCCACAGCTCCCGGGAGATAAATACGCACAGGTTGGCTCGCACCCATGCCACGATGATGGTCTGAATGCATGATGGGACAACAGCATATAAATAAGCATCTACACACTGGGCTGCTGTGAGAAATTCCAACCGCTGCTAAGATGCAACGACAGGAGCATCCAAAACGAGACACATAAAACCATACAGTCAATATTCAGTAGTTTCCTGAGCAACAGATGTTAATGGCTGATATACAAAAAATGCATATGTTATATAGATATCAAAGCGAAGTTAGCCAGGTGAATCATGAGTGAAAAAATTAGCAAATATAAGTATGATGAGGTATCAGCCCTTGCTGCCTTGTTTCGAATATGATCAGCTCATGTTAAACGAAGCACTTGCAGACATACCCTGAAGAGTATCGATGCCAAACTTTCAGCAAAGCTGTCTTTTCTTTGGTTTTCCTGTGGCCTCTTCATCACCGCCTCGGTGATCCTCAGCAGTACCTGCAGCATCTGCTCCCTGCACACCAAGCACATCAAAACAAATGGCGTCAGAGTCACTTTGGAACTATTGCACAAAAACAATCGCGGAGAAAATCTGGCGAGTGTTATTTGATATCTCTTGAATATCTGACCATGTCTGTGTGCTCATCGTTTGCTCCATGATCATGTGACGATAAATGCTCAGCACCCCCTTGCACACCTCAACCTGGTTTTCCAGGAGTTTGGGGACATCCTGGCATGGCTCCAAAAGGAACACATTGGAGGAGTTGGTCAGGAACACCTGCATGAAAACACATTAAGAACGAATGAGCGAATAAAAGCCAAACACAAACATTAAGCAAATAATGGGACAATAAAATTAGACAAACAGTTGCTATGTCAGCACATGGTGTGCTCTCAGGGTAAAGACACACATCTGAACACGGAGCCCGACCTGTAGTGTGGGCTGGATGCCAGCATTGACGTCCCTGTTCTGCCCCTCGGTGAGAAAGCCTCGATTGATGGCGCTGCTGAAGGAGTAAGTCCTACCCCAGCTGGATGACCGTTTGTGACCGTGAGTCTGCACCTTGTATAAGACAAAAAAGGACAGTCAACTGTTTATTAGATACAGGCTAAGATACTGGGACATATACTATATGGAAAAGAGATCATATGTTTGTTCGGAAAAATAACCCTTGGGCTAAGATTGTAGACCACGGCTGTCTTTTACTCTATCACATGAATTGTGCCAATTAATAAATAATGTTAATTGGCACCTTTTTAATGTATAGTTAACCATTTTGGAATATGCAAATTGTGTATTCTTGCTTTTGGGCAGATAACAGGGTAGAGTTTCAATACATTCATTGGCCTTATTTTTACCTGTGCATGCATATTGATTGCCTCTGCGGTGAGGACCTGCTCAGGGCTGTCATCCACTTCATCTTCCTGGGATTTTTTGTCAGGCTCCGCCATGAAGTTGGGCTTGTCCAGTAGGATCCACTTCCTGTACACTTTGATGACCTTCCTGGTGGCTGACGCCTCGCAGGACGGCAGCAGGAAAGCCTTAGGAGGAGGAACATTGAAATGTACATGAATTAGTTCAGCGTTTTGCTGACCCCTGCGAATTCCCAAAATGTGGGAATCTCGAGTGCACAATGGTAGTGAGGCGCTCTGAGGGAGAGGTGGCCTAGTGGTGAGGCGATCTCCCTCTGGAAGCATGCACGAACCCCTGCAACTAACAAAAGAGACGCCACCTCTAATGCCCTTGAGCAAGGCACTAACCCCATCGGCTCCCCGGACGCTCTCGGCTGTCCACTGCTCTGTGGCCTTGCATGCGCCACAGATGGGTCAAATTTGTGCATGTTTGTGTGGGACGATGCGCAATTCTAATTCACTGATGACCAGCCACACTGATAGTGTGGCTGGTCAGCAGGAATTCAAGTTATGTTAGCAAATAGCCAGCAGAGGGCAACAGAGTACATATTATCACAGCGTTGCCATCCAGACATAATTATAGTCATGTTCAATATGATAAGCGATACCATTGCTTGAAATTTAATTTCACACAAAACTAATATACACTTTGTGACCCCTTGTTACCTGGTGGAAGACCTCGTTGACAAAATTCACATTGTCTCTGGTGGACAGCAGGATGGCGTGCACCATTTCATAGACGTAACGGTGCTCCTCCTCGATGCTACACAAACTGGAATCGCTGGGCCGCCGGTCCGACAGCGTGCTGCTGTTGGAGTGGCTCTTCTCAGGCTCCCCCGCCGGTCCGTTGGCATCCCCATCAGACGCCTTGTCCTTCTCCTTCTCCTTCTCCTGGCTGCTACTGCCTGCAGTGACAGTCTAGCCACCGCCACAGTGACACAGCGATAAGTCCTTTAGTGTGCTGCCTACACGTGGTGGAATTGCTCTTCAGAGCCTCAATGACTAAATACAATTTGACTGATTGGTTGCAGCGGAATGAACTGGTGCATCAATAACAATGCAATCATGATATTCGTTTTTCATGTCATTGCCTTCCGTCTCTTCTCGAGATATGTGTCACTTCATTCACAGTTATCTAAAGGCAAAAGGGCCATATATTCATACGTCTTTGGTGCTGTACTATACAGCGTTATTCAGAGTGGTACCATTCTAAATGCTGAAATGTGTATGAATACATGCGAGTAAAAAGTTTCTCCAAATCAATTATTCTTTGTGCCATGGTGCCAAAATGCTCAGAGGCAACAATACACTCCAATCTAGTTCTTTCCTCTTCAATGACAGCTTGAGAAATCAACAGAAGGGGGTATGTTGGCACGCTCACCTGGATGAGTTTGGGAATGACCTCGGTGCCGTTCTTGGCGCTCTGCGCCGCTGCAGCACTGCTGACATACTTCTTCTCCAGGAAGAAGGTGACCAGCCAGGTGATGAAGGCCACACGGGGCGCCAGATACTGGTCCCTGGTGCAGAAGGTGCTCTCATTGTTCCGCGTCACTGGCACATACAAAGGTTTTGGTCTGTGGTGCGGGAGGTCTGATTGAGGGGCGGCAGAAAAGAAAGAAAATAAATAAATAAAAAGAGGGGTGAGGTTAAAAAGGACACAAGGAGTAGAGCATAAGAGACTTGACATCAAAATGTTGGGTTGTGAAAGTATTCAGACTTTTTCCAGTTGAATCAAACTGTCCACTGAACCACAAAGCCTTGAAAGCTGAACATCTGGTATATGAATGTTATATTTATATCTGTACAATTCCAATAACTTTGTCTTTTAGAATATATATATATCTTTTTTTATCTTATTGCTCATGAGAGAAATAATAATCTACGTTTTGAACAAAAATCATAGAAAGCAGACATTAGAAATTCTCAAACTGAGACCAGTGTTGTAAAGGTGTGTGGGTATCATGGTAGTAACAGACACATTTGAAATGGCTTCTGTACAAAGGCACACACGCATGTGTCAGCTTACCTAATAAAGGCTTGTAGAGGTTTGTGAGTTTGGTGAAGGAGGGGAATACATGTGGAAGGTAGTACTTCTTGAACAGGCTGAAGAGAAACCTGAAGCCTGTGTTCTGGTTCTCTTTGTTCTTCCATTCTAAACTGGATGCCTGGCAGACAGAGAGCACAAAGGCAGACGAGGTCAGGCTACACAGAGATGGTTCCAGCGTCAGTCAGACAATGACTGAAGTATATTGTTCAAAGTGCACAAAGTCTGAAGGTTCCTCTGAGAAACAGTTTACAGAGAAGACTCACAAACTCCAGCACTTACACCTTTAGACTGAACGGCTGACATTGTATTTCGTTTTCCACCTTGCTGTTGTACATGACTAGGATTGCACGCTTCCTATGCATACACAAAATCAATAAGACAGCACATACAAGGTGCAATCAACGCATTTAATGAGTTGGATGAATTGGATTTTTTTTTTTTTTTCAATTATCCCCCCCTATCACATTCCATCATACTCTACCAGAGGTCAAAATCGGAAATTTAGTTAATTCATTCTTACCTGAATCACCATGTACTTCAACAGTGTTTCGAGGATATAACATGTCTGGTCATCTGCAACTTTTTCTCCCACCACGGCCGGAACAAGAGGGGTAATCTCCTCAGGCACCACTTTTGCTGTTCACATTGGCAGATACAAGAGACATGAATTAACCGAAAGAAAGGAAACAAGAGTTAGCCACCTTCAGAATAAGTGTGTTTTTAGATGTCCTCATTCTCAGTAGATGCCCGCATTCTTTAAGACCGCACAAAATGTTACACAATGCATGTCTTGACAAAAGTTCACACGCAGCACTTGTGTGTAGCATGCGCGCGCCAGCCTCACCGTCCGGGGGGTTGGAGAAGGGGTTGTAAATGATGGTGTCAAGGGTGCAGGGCCCTCTGGAGGAGGGCACAGCGGGGAAGCCTGGCACCAGACAGGCAAAGATAAGGAACTGCTCCTCAGCACAGTTGTCCCTCAGGGCCTGCAACCACAGCAGGAAGAGACGGATCCCCTCACAGCGAATCTACACAGGTACACATTGGGACATTTTAATGGGTTAAAACAAAAACAAAACAAAAAATGGTGAAATTTTCGGGATTCAGATTAGAACATTCAGATTCGTTATATAGTACATTTTGTGGCTGGAAAAAGTGTGTTTGATATTTCATGACGGTTGGAAAAATACCTTGAATGAATTTCCAGTGTGTAGAAGCTTTTTCAGAATAGAACCTGGGCGAAAGAAAAAAGGGCACAGTTGGGATTTTCTCAATCCAGATACACAACATGCAATTTCACATACAAAAAGCCAAAACTGAAAGGAGGCACCAGCTTGTCACCGCCGCGGACTCAAACCGACCCCGATGGGTGGCAGAGCATCACATTTTCCTAATGAAGATTTACATTAGCTGGCAGCCACCAGCAATTACCAAGGCAATCCCGTTCCCACAAGACATCACTCTAATGGCTAAATACCTAGGGCGTAAGAGGTGTGATCTAAGATATGACAACACTGAGAACATTGTGGGCATAAAGAACTTATGTCTGGGTTTGATAACAATTTGAAGGTTAAAATTAGGATAAAGGGGTTGAGGACATTTTTAGGTGGTTGGCCATGAAGACATGGCGGAGTACTACTACTTACAAAACTGAACATGAGTTTATGTGCGCTTAAGTTGTGCTTTTGTCATTGTCCCCACAATGGGTTAAAATCAATTACATGTTGCATGTTGCCCATGAAGGTGTAAAGGAATCCTTTCATGGGCTGAGGATAAAAGGAATCTCCACTGTTGGGTCACATTGAAACACATTGCTGGGGTTTATTGTTGTGGCTGATTGGTGAAAGTAAGCACATAGAAGACAATAAAAGGTGCGAGTACTTTGTTTCCGCTCTTAATGGCCCAAGTCAAACATCAATGAACTTGCAACCGTCCGCTACAAGGACAAAAACGCTGAAAGTCATTAGTGACATTCCTGACCTGCCCTACCCACCACAAATAAGTTATTATCAGGAGAAGAGAAATGCTTTGAGCAGCGCTACTGTAGAAGGTGGGAGGGAAATATCTGAAAGAAATCTTAGGACTTCAATTAAAACTCAGGTATGGCAAAGAGCTGGATTTTTTTCAGGGATGAACTGATGAGCAGCAACGACAACTCTGTGAGTTCAGGAAAAGCCCAAGAGGCAGCCTTAAACCTCTGACGACTTTCTCTTTTGTCAAGGATTGAGGGGCAAAAAGTAAAATCGCCTGGGGCATCCTCCTTGAGATGAATCTTGATATTTGGAATTACAAGCCTGAGGGAAGAAGGGCCAATCGACAACAGATCTCGCCTCAGACTGCCTTACTGCCAGCGGCCGACAAACAACAGTTATAATTGAGGTTATCGCATCTTGCAAGGGTTTTCCTTTTTGAGTGAGGGACTGAAATCCTGCCAGCATAATTCAATTACTTATTTGCATTTCAAATGAAGTGCTCATTTGCATTTTTTCCCATTTACATCCCCTTCCAAGACTAATTATTTTCTCTTCACTGTGGAGGGTTGAGACATGGTGGTGGGGATATTTTTTAGCGAGGTCACAGAGGCGTAGGGAGGAAAGACACATGCCCAGGGTACATGTTTACCGGTCAGCTCTAACAAGGAGGCACGAGGTAGAATTCATGGTCATGCCAAATGTTTCACCGTGCCAAAAATGATAGCGACACATACCTATACTGTGAAACTGCCATCGGCTGTAGATTTTCTCAGGAAGAAGCTGTAGAATTTTCTGAAGGAAGAAGAAAAAAAAAAAAAGGGGGGTCAATGATAAGCAAATCGTTCATTTGTTTGTTTCAGCAACAATATAACTGTGGTAGCATCAGGTTACATAGTAAGGTCCTTTTTTGTCATTATTGAATTGGGCAAGATGAATTAGATGAAACAAAAAAATATTATCAGTTCCAGTCACGTTTTCTTCCAGCTGCTTTGGTAAGTGGAACTGTGTGACCAAAGAAGCATAACGGCAAAGAATGTACCATCTTTGCCCCGCTTCCTTCCACTTGGCCTCGCATGTCGGCAGATCTCTGTGACACGGGGCTGCACGGAGAAATGTCCTCACCTCACCAACAACCGTTTTATAACTCAATTAGAGCAACCTAACCTTTTAGCGGCCTGTCATTATTATTGAACGCAACAACAGGTTAACTAGGTCTCTCTGGAGAGATGAAACACGGCTAGGGGTTGGCAGATGTGTGTGTGTGTGTGTGTGTGTGTGTGTGTGTGTGTGTGTGTGTGTGTGTGTGTGTGCGCGCGTGTGTGGCTGATTATTAGTCGGTGCGCTTTGAGCAATTGATACCCCAATGACTCACTTCTCATCAAATCCTAATCACTGACCCAGTAAGACTTTGTGATTGCCACGTAGAGGTCAAGTCTGTCCTTTACCGTGTTACGTGTGCAGACCTGACCCACGCCACCAGACAACCAAGTCTGGTCGGCATGATAAAGAGCGCTGCCGCGGGTGAGAGAAGGATACAGAGAATTACAAAGAATGTGCATGACAGGACTACAAAGATGTAGTCTTCTCCTGCCAACGGACGCAAAGTGCCAAGGCAGCCTTTGTGTGAAAACAACAGACAGATTTTAAGGCATGGGAAGGGAATAGAAGATTTTTTTTTCCTTTCTTCTTCAAAATGTCATCTTCACATAATAATGTATTAACACCAGTTTCCATCCGACTACGCTTGGTTGTAAAATCGCCACACTACCAGAATAAAGATGACGTATGATGACGTTATCCATTGTCCGTTGCTTTGCCACACTGTGCGGAGAGCTGTGCTACACCATCTAATGTTTTTTGAGTGTTTGAGTGCCTGTCAAATGTCTTCCTTCCCGTATCATCCTCCTTTAAGTTTCCCTCCATGTCCTCCGAGACTAAATCCCTGTCATTATCATTGACACTGAAGACACAGAAAGACATACATCTCTTTAAGGGGGAGCTGTGCTGGGTGGCTCAACTTCCCTCTGATCCACAGACGTGATGATATGCGCGTACAGGCCTGTGGCTGCACCTTGCTATTGATCCCACATGGGATTATGACATCTTCGTACTGGCTCTGCACAGGGCCGCCTCCTCCTCCTCCTCCTCCACTCAGTCTCCTTGCTGCAGCAGACACATTATGCCAGGCAGCGACACAGCAGGATTGCCTGCTTAAGCCTCCCCGCGTGCGCGCACATGTGCGTGCGCGTGGACCCAATAACACAATCCTACTCTGTCCTTAGAGAGCATCCGGGAGGAGAGAGTGGGAAAGAGATGGAGAAGGTGGCTCAAAATGACTCCCTGTGGAGCTGGAACGGCGGCAGCAACAATGTGGAATTTACAGGCCGATATGTGGCCAATGCAGAGTCTGCTGGAGTAGAGGTTGGTGGAGTTACTCTAATCTGCAGCCATACTCCAGCATAAAGATGGGAGCATTACTACGCTGCAACAGCAGCCTTAACACATTTACATGATCCGTACTTAGGTTTCCAGCCGCAGGGCCTGTACATGGCACAGAATAAACTTCTCCCAGAGGTGGTCTACAAGGGCTTTTAGGAGGCGGCAACAGACAATCACTACTCTAGGAAGAAATGCAGTCATTTGCATATTGTTTAGTTTTTGGATGAGATAATTGCAACAAAGGGATGATGAAATCTCCAAGGACACAAAGACCGTATGGGCAGCGATAACCATAAAACGACCTCAGTGCCTCATTCACAAAAAAACCTATGTGATCTCCAGGAACATAGAATTTATGCAGACGGAAATATGTTGTTATTGAATTCCATCTTTACATTACAACAGAGCCTAGAAACAAAATGTATCCCTGAAGCTACAGTCCCTTGTTGACCCACGTGCACAGTGTGAGAATCGTTCACAAAGCTGCTCTGTCTGAAATGCTTTTTATGGTCAGTCCAAGCAAACCAAACCAGGCAGCATATTTAAATGAAATCAAATGTGTTAGTGACCTCATTATTTGTTTGTCTCGAATAATGAGGACCAGTAAAGCATATGCCATGTACAGTAACCTTAAAACATATTGCAATCGCAAGAGACTGGGGCACTGTTTTGAGAATTATTTTACAATATTTTACAATTACTTAAAAGGTAAACTTTTAAATGAAAACTACTGCTGAGAGATGTTTATATTGTCATTATCCTCTACAGCCAGTGGGTGGCAGCAGCAGACCACAAACTCCCCTTTTCCAGCTTTGGCTTATCCATAAGGCTCAGGTTCCTCTTTGCCCCATGTGAAAGCCAAGCTGCAGCAAGCTTCCATCTAAACTGTCAATAGAGCATGTGTAATCTTTGCCTGAAAAGTAATAATCTATCCAAAAATACTCATCTCCAAATGTTTTTATTTGTAAAATATATGGCAGATTTTCAGCGGTTCAGGTTTGAAGGGAAAAGGTTTATAACAGCCCGACACGCTAACATTAATTTACTCGGGCACTTCCATGTGAATCTGAGCTTCAATTTGTAATTTGCATTTATGCATTAACCAATAATGTCCTGCTGGTGAGCTGTCAGTCAAAACCAGGCAAAGGGAAAAAATCATTCAGCTGAAACATCCCAAACCCCCCCCCCTCTCTCTCTCCCCCCCGGGGGTTTAGATGATGGCTGTTGTGACACTGTATTACGAGCTGTCTCGTGTCAGCCATATGATGAGGCAAATTTGATTTGTAAATATGGGTTATACAAATAAAATTCGATTTGATTTGAAATGCAATGATATTTTTTCCAACTTGGTAAATAAACACATATCAGTCAGAGGCCCTTGATTTTCTGCAGTTTTCTAAAAGACAACATCACTTCCATCACCCATGACCTCACTATATTTACAGCTTTCCATCAAAAATATGCTTGGCTAATTTAGCCACATAAGGTCGCCGAGTGAGACTCATAGATTTAGGGAGTTTACAGACAGGATGGCAAGAGGAATTCAAAATGCTGACTCGGGTCCGGATGACAGACGGCAGGACAGGTCGCGACGGGGTCACATCCTGGAGTGAAAGTGGACAGGAACAGACTTCGGTCTGAGTTTTGTGAGCCCCGGAGCGCTCCCTTAACCTGTCCCACAACCTCTGGGGCACCGAGATCTCCCTGCTCGCAGACAGTAAGAGGTCATCTACAGTCGTACGAGAGGAACTGGACTGGAACGGCCACAGTTCATGTGCGTATTTTCTCACCATGTGCTGCTCACATTTACTCTCGAGTGGTGTGGGTGTACAGCAGCAAGACATGACATAAAGGCAATTATAAAGACAGCCTCCCTACTCCTATATAATATAGTAATTTCTGGAAAGGGCACGACCGAAACGACAAGGAAGTATCACGCCTGCCAAGGTTTACTGATGTCAAACTGAAAAACTCTCGAGCACATCGGAAACACAAACGAAACAGTGTCAGCATTTTACATCCAGCGATGAACTTTTTTTTTTTCTTTTTTAACAGTCCTCTTTGCGAAAGCGCTCAAGCATTGTCAAGTTAAAACTGGACCATGAGCAACCCGAGTTTCTATTAGATTGTGGTCTAGATTTGACTTTACCACTTCGGGATATAAAGATGATTTGTTTTAAGCTTGGGCTTTTTGTTTGGAGTCATGGTCTTCCTGGAAAACAGTTCTTCCTCCAAGCCACAGGTTTGCTGCACATACTGTATCACATGTTTTGCTTCGAGAATTTAACCCTCTGCCTTCATAAAACTTGCACCGCGCACACACACAACATAATGCTGTATCTGCAAATGCTCTAAATATAAATATATATATATAAACTAAATATTGGGTAAGTTGGCGAAAAAAAAAAAAACTCAATTGAGATGTCTGTACATTTATCCACTGGTGAGGTACCGAGGCATTGGCCTTATATAATTTTCTATATGCCTATTTTTTTTTGTGTGTGTGTTATTCGCTTGAATGTGCCAAATAACTGACTTAAACTTAAATATAAAACTATAATTAATTATATTTTAATTATTGTATTATTTCACAATGATCCCCATTGAATATGTTATGCAACCTCAAAACCAATCCTCAAGACCGGTGATGATTTAAGTGATTCATAGTAAATGGTGTGCAGATTTGTCAATGTGAGGGTGCCATGGGTCAATTAAATAAACCTCTATTCAGAAATAGACCCTTATATAGTACTATTGGCCAATACTTATAATGTGTCAGGTGTTTAACTCTTCCTTTATGACTAAAAAGGACACATAGGCATAAAATCTTGGAATCCATTGTAATAAGCAACGTTGTTGCCTTCTCACAGAGATCAGGTCTCTCCTCTGTCAGACCGGGTGCAGCATCACAAACTGCCATGGGTGTCCCTTGAGGCAGCAGACACAAAGAAAACCTGGAAGGGAAAGGCGTTGGTGGTGGCAATGGGGGGTGGGGTGATCTAGCAGAGTTTAGGGGGAGGGACTAAAGATTACCCCCTTGGCTCAGACTCGGCGTAGAGATCATACTCCCCAGAGCAATTCATGGAAAGGGGGTCACATACCTCATCATGACAGTGAAGTAATCCGCACATAGGCAGTTTGAAGCACACACACACACACACGCACGCACGCACACACGCACACACGCACACACGCACACACGCACACACACGCGCACGACACGTACTATATGTGTCAGCCAGACTTGAAAGTAAGGAAGGACTCAGGTGACGGAGTGTGGGGAACCAAATTCCCATCTGCTAGAAGAAATTAGGGCATAACCATTGCCTTTCCAGGGAATTTGTTCTACAAAGTGAGAGGGGCCGGGATGTTGAGCTTTGTTGTTCTTCGAAACATGTCATAGAACATTAAAGTGCCTCACAGAGCAGAGCTGCAAAATCGCTTTTGTCCTGGCAGCTTTTCATGCTCAGTTACTCTACAAACCACCCTGAGCCTTTTAGGACTAAGGCTGCAAGGTCCGTTGTCTTATGTGACTAAATCAAATTATAGATACATACATATTTAAGAAAAGTATTATTCTCCATGTTCAGTTTTGCATAAATAGTAGACGACTGTGTTCGCTAGGGGAAAACAAATTATGCAAATTAAACTTGCGGGAAAATATCACATTAGTTCATCTTTGAGGCATTTCTCACGGCCCTGTGCTGCATAACACTGAGGTTAACATGATACACATTAGTGGTGTGTGTTTATGAGCACAAACGTATCCTTTGATAACATATTTACGACTACATATGATTCCACAAGCATAATCTAAAATGGCATAAGAGGAGACGTTCACACCGTGTAACAGAACCAAGGATCAAAGCAAGCCTGTATCTGTCCTGTACACACCACTCTATGCAAGCTTATCTTCTCAGTGCAAAGGGAAAAGCACATGTCGTCACGGACCCAGGCTAAAAGGGGACAAATGAAGGTTAAGCTGCTTTCAATATTAGTTCTTAAAAAAAAAAGATGACTCCATAAATATGTAGCAGGCATGAATCCGGGCTTTATTTACAGGTCAGATGACTGACTGCGAACTGGCGGGGATGCTGACTTAGCGAGGAGATGAGTGGAGAAAACTGGAGCAAAATCGAGTTTTTTTTTTCTTTCTTTTTAACAGATGGGGAGCGTGGCAGTAAAAACATTTTTTAATTACACACTAATTGCACCGTCAAAATTGTATTATTACATACGTCATGCATTTGGCAGAAGGGACCAAAAAAGTTGGGTTGATGATGTTGGGTATGAAAATAGAGACCAAGCTGTATTAGATATTTTTGACTCTCAAAAAAGCTAAATATACAGCTGCTTTGTCTAGATGGATGCCACTCTGGAACTCGTGAAAGGTCTGCGGGCCTTAAACTCTGCAGAACATAATTCAAAGAACAATTTTCCATACTGCTCCTAGACGATCAGAAAATATGACAAGACATAATGGATGAAGAGGGACAAACAGACTACTCCACTTATTTTCTTTGTTTTGATTTGCAACCACTCTTACAGCCCACCCCTTTGCCAATGTAACTGGAGAGCTGACTGTTTGTATTGGAAACTGGAGCTGCTTTTGTTGTCAGGTGGGAAAACAAGGGAAGGGACTTTAACCATCACGTTCAAAGGTGTTCAGAAAAACAGAGGGAGGTGCTATAGAGTCAACAACAGGCAGCACAAAAGAAGTGCCTTCTCCGATTTGCATACACGCCTAGGTTTTAAAAAGAAGAAACAAACATATGACTCTCCCACAACCTGAGAAGTCAACTGTAAAGTCTCCAGTTCATTCCCGGGCTATTTGAAGACAATTTGGGACATAACTAGGACATGGAGTGTGGTACCATGGAAACTGCGTGCTCAGCAGTAAACAGGTGGTGGCTGAAGTACGGTATCTGTGCAGAAAAAAAGAACAAATGACTTACTTCAAAAATAAAGAGGATAGAGTCCAGCTCCTCCCTTTGAGATTTGTTCCCTGAAAAAACAAAACAAGGAAAGTACCTTTTAAACATATAACCCGGAGCTCGACTGCATTAGGCCCATCAATAATGTAACAATAATATGGGCCACTTTGTGAACACTCATTGAAAGGAAATTGTGTTACCATGAAAGCATACTCCCAGTGGGGAACAAATACCCTACATATGTCAGTGCTACACTAGGTTGTACTTTACCAGTGCACAACCAGAAATTGCCTTCTCAATAGAGAATTGCCTTCTCATTGCGCGACACACATGGAGCGGAGAGACATAAACCCATGCAGTAACCCTCACCATAGAGAGCGGGGAGAGTGTTAATTATTGAGCCACCTTTAGGGGTGGCGGTCAACTAGTGTGCACAGTGTGCAATTAAAACAAGACAAGAAGTCAAAACCTAGTTCGGGGCTGGACCAAATTAGCATGTTTATGACATCAGTCCATTTGCATTGTGTTCGAGCGTCACGTGCTTTCAGCACCTTTGTTTATTTGCATATCAGCTCAATCGGACAAAAGTCTCGTGCATGTCGGGTTGGAATGACTGGGAGCTTTTCCTTAACACATGCAACTCCCCTGGGTTAAGTCCAGAAAAGTTCCGGGCTGCAGATTTTGTCTCCCACAGAGTGCACAGACTATGTTCAGTGAGTTACCTGGACAGAGTTTAAGCTCAACGTGCAGTACTGGCAACTCTCCTCTATGGAAAGTACAGTAACTAGGATTTGTCCAAAACTTTGCTAAATTTGTTGTTAGGCTTTTAATAAAAATCCTAAAAACAATGTAATTCAAATCTGCCACAGGCAATGGAGAAACTCTGGTGGGTGTGTAAATTCAGTCAGTTACATGGCCCTTTGGTGGCCAGTGGTATAACTCAATCACTCGTGGTCCATCTAGTTGGTGCTCACCTTTTTGTTTTAAGTTGCTTTCCAGTGTAATGAAATTTTCATAGAAGATAAAATAAATCTGAGAACAGTTGCTCTCGAAGAATGCCTTCAGTTCACTCTTGTCAATGATATCTGTGGAAAAAGGGAAGACTGTGTCAGTGACATGCTGAATGGGAAAAGTTGCCTTCACTAAAAAAAACACATGCAATCTTGTTCTTAAAATGCACATTCCATCTCGATCCGGGCCGTGACTGTACATGAAACAAAATGATATTCTAAAAATCATACTATAATATGGACTCATTACAGGTTATAACAATAAAATCATTATCATTTTTTATAATTTAAAATTGTATTCTATACTCTTTTAAAGAAACAATGAATGATTTAGCTGGTCACTTTCTTTGTCAACATTGCTGAATAACTTTTTCGACAATTTCATGTCACCAACAGCGGAAAAGTTAATGCCTCGTTAAATTGATAGAGGCCAACCTTTGATACAGTCAGTATTGCTCAGCCGTTCAAGGACCAAGGAAATATTCATTTTCTGTGTCAAATGTGTAACTGCTAAATAACTGCGTCTTTCTCCCATATAAAGATGCTGCTCGTGCCGTTTGTTTCTCTCCTTAATTAAAAACTGGAAACAATGTCAATGTGTTGCACAAATGACTTTTAGCTTCCCCATTTTTGCACACATCGGTTTTACATCATGGCAAATTGCTTCACTTCCTTGTCCTCAATAATTTCCCCCACCTGCAATCACTAGCGGAATGACAGGTTTTATGGAGGGGGTGGAAACATCTTTGCCACGATCTGATCATTTCACAATCCTTATGGAAATGCAGTTATTTCACAGCCTTCTTCTTTGATTCGAGGTGGAGAGAGACGCGTCATGTAAGCCTTGAGAAATAACGACACGCATCCTTCGACATCTTTTGTGCCACAGGGCTTATGCTTAACTCTTATATTAACGGCTTTCCTCTCTCTGCTGATGACCTATACTCTGAAGACTGTGCTTCACTCCCAGGAATCTCGGAAATTTTCCCAGGAGCCAAATAATGACCGAGAGTACACCGTGTATGGTGGTTTTCCAGGCTGCAACTGATTTATCATCAATGCTTGGCTGAGCATAGGGGTTATCGCACATTGTCGCTTAAACATGAAGAGGTCCGGCCCGGCTGAGGTACAGTGCGTTGACGTTTACAGCCATAAACAGGCAGACACTGACGAAATCCCAAATCCGTCTCATGAACCCCTATCATCTACTCAATGCTTATAGAACTGTAGAAATGATATACATGTCAACTCAATACTAAGATATAGGCCACGAGGAGTCTTGGCACAATAACAGCAGTTAAGGTTCACCTTCTGCTGCGAAAATGACCAGAGGGAGAGAGCTCATGATGAGGGTTTTTTTTTTGAGACAGCGCAAGTTATCTTTGCTCTGAGATTTAAAAGAAAGAATGAATGAAGAATATGAATGCATGGTTGGAAAATGAAGTCAAAAGGTATAGCTGTCTTCACTCTTCGTACTAAATATAAAAAAAAAAAACCAGCATACCGTCATCATCAAATTTGAAAGTTAATAGGATTAAAATATAACCACGAGGTGCATCCAGGTGAGTTTCCTTTAAAAGAAATGATAAACATCTTAAAAACTTTTCAAAATCTCACAGCTAGCCCTAGACACATTTCACACCCAAAATGTACGAATTTGTTGGATCTTTTATCAATTTTTTTTGCACATAAAGGACAAAGCCAATGCAAAACCTGAATATCTCGAAGACATCTACACTTCAATGAATGCTCCTTGCTCATAATTTAAAGCGAAATATCTGTAAAATACACATTCATAGTCAACAAAAACTGTGACTGGAGAGGTAAAAATATTGTTGTGGCTAATAATTTATCGACAGTATCCACTTAACTTTACAAAAACACTGAAAAGGCTGTTTCTTCCCACCCAGAGTTGGTAGCTGTGGCTTAATGCCTGAGCTGACAGCATCAGCTAACCCAAAAAGATTGTCCTCAGTATATGGGTAGCTGGAAGAATACACTGCTTTGCTGTATCAAAACAACACTCCTGCCTTAAAATCCCATGGGCTATTACACAAAGAGAGGCGTGCTGTCAAGTGTGCGGAATCAACTCGAGCTTGTCGCCACACAAACACCTCCCAAAGACTACTTCGCTGTAAAATGCTGCTGAATATTGCAGGAACATGTCACTTTAGCTCTGCAATTAGATATTACTTGAGGTTATTTGCTTTAAGAAAATATATATTGTCCCAGCTGGTAATCATTTGATATATTTTTAACGTTGTGCCGTTATCAATGGCAAGGAATGTGACTCTGAAGGCACACCGGCCAACGGCCGTCACATGTTTCACTTTTTTAACCACAGTTTATTCTGTTGAGTGGGGTTTCCTCAAGATAGGTTCAGACGGAGAGGAGAGGAAAACAAGTGAAAATCAATGTGCGTGTTGTTTTTGAAAAAGCATGAGCAATTTTTTTCATGTACATCAGAGAGGGGGCTATGGTTCAGATTTAACTGGTTTAAACACAATTACAACTGATTTGCCCTTTGCTTTCTCACTGGCTTCAATGGTCTGAATAG
Source organism: Colistium nudipinnis (assembly GCA_016785305.1). Lineage (NCBI taxonomy): Eukaryota > Metazoa > Chordata > Actinopteri > Pleuronectiformes > Rhombosoleidae > Colistium > Colistium nudipinnis. The sequence continues at coordinate 472,740 of JAFBJU010000352.1, read as the reverse complement.
TGCAAATACTGTGCCAGCACACGCGAGAGTGACGGACAAAGAGCTGGGAGGAAGTCGAAAATGACTAAGCAACTCTAATTTGAATATTGTTAGGTGGGGGGGGGGGTTCATTTCATATGTCATGCTGCATGTCACAGAGTCATCACTGTCTGTCAGCCTGTGCTCTGTGGGCTACAGACACACCGCTCTCCATCTGCTAAGCAGCCGGTGGAGCATGACGGACGGTAGAGAATGCCTTAAGGGAAAGCAAGGAAAACATTTAAACGGAAGCTCACAGGACTACAAACATTGAGCAAGAATCTCAGGTGGACAATAAGTGTCTAAGAAAACGCTGAGAAGACACAGATCCTCCTCCCTGTCGTGAGGTTCAACGACTGTCTGCCTGTATTATGCAAATTATTGACAGAGGCATCGTCTAAGTTTCATATATGGATGGAATATATTAAGTGTTATCAGTTACTATTGGCATACTAGACCAATATTGATGTACAGGCAGAATGGAATTTCTCTCTGCTCTCTGGTTTTACAGGTCTGACTCTTTGTAAACAAAAATGTTTGGGCGAAAGGACAACACTGTAGAATGGTTGGAAGCACTGATAACGAGCGAGACCCTTCCCTGAGTGGCTTCACTCAAGTTCTCAGGTAACAGCATGTGGACGGAAAGAGACGAAACCTGTTTTCCGAGGCCTGGGAATGCAGCGGACGACACTGTATCCACCTCAGCCCGACAAGATTACTGTGTCCTTCAATTGACACCCCCCCCCTCCATCTGCGAGTGTCCAATGTCAAAAAAAAGAGGAAAACTGTGTTGGACGAACTAAAAAAACAGAAATCCAATTCACACAACACTTCATGTAGAAATACATGTAAGAAAATAGAAAAATGAACAACATAAACCTCCAATTAATCCATCTTAATATCCCAGTAACTGTACTTCTCAATAAATGGAGCCAAATAGTCAGCGGCTAATAAGGCTTCAGCATAACACTGAACTATGCGGCAAGGGGATCATTGAATCAAGCTTATTGGTAACTGACAAAGAACATGGTCTAGAAACTGATGACAGAGATGGCTTAATGATGCAAATACCTGCAATCTACCACAGTGGAATAACTGGAATAAACACAAGCCAAACAGACCAGCCTTTGCAGGTTTGGGCTGGACGCCACTATTCGCCAGCGTAGAATGTTTCCTGTGAAATGTCAAGGGAAGGCAAATGTCCAAACCAATGTCAGAGGATCAACTGGATAAAACAATAATGTGTTGTCAGAGCTGACGGCTATACTGTAGTATTTTGAGCGCAGAAAAATTGCATATTTTCATCTTCCCGAGCCTCTTCTCAAAACTGTTCTACGGAAGCAGCTCACTGTCGTCTTCACAAAAAGTCTTAGGGAACAAAAAGTCAAGCCAAGGCTGTACCTTCCTATAACAACAACTTGTCATTAACTTAAGCAGGGCATTATGGAGAACCTCCAACCTGGTTGGTCTGTTGCTTGCTATTCAAATGAACCGACGTCAAACGAGGTTTGCCCAGCGAGCACCAGGAGAGCACACACAGCAGTGTACACATTGAGCTTGTGGCGGGGTGGGTGAAGGTCATCTAGCCAGCTAAACCCTATGGTATATTTACACAATCAAAACCAAACGTCAAGTAACTGTACCCAGGGCTCACTGTTCAAACTTGATCAGCACACAGCGCGTGCGGTACTAAACAGCCCACATTTAATGTTCAAAGATTGTGTCAAACCACGGTTTGACCCTCTGGGCGACTTACAATGTAAACTGTTTATACCACCTGAAGCAGACACATTAATATGCAATGTCATACTCAAAAAGTAGCCTAATTGGGCCTTTGATCACACATACCCTCATTTGCATTAGCTCTGGGCTAGCTAAGACTGCAGGTGCACTATATTCATGCCAGAGAAGAGATGGGGAGAGAAAAGGCCGATATGTTTCTTTGGCAGCATGCTCAGATTAGACACAGAGGACTCTTTAAAAGCCCCATCAGAGGGATGCCTGGAGGGCGCCAACAAATAGAAGAAATACGGGGGGTGGCAGCTAAAGTGGCAGCCGATTAATGCAGTATAGATGGCGCTTCCCTGCCTAAATGGTTGTCTACAAACAAAGGAGGACCACGCACACGTTAAAGAGAGCGAAGGAGAGGGGAGACAAACTGAGATAAGAAAGACTTTAGCGGTATTTTATGAGCAATGATCTAAGGATATGTCAGAGGGAAACACTGAAAACCACAAGCATTGGCCCGGTACTCTGTCCCCTTTTTATCGATTACAGTTGTTATTATTGAGCACGGCATGTCTTGGGTTCGGAGCCATGTGTGGGTTCAGATAAAAGGTTTAAATTGAATTGTATGTGTTGTTTGTTGACACATTTTAAAAAGTAATGGCCACAAAGTTCAAGAACTGCAGGGAAAAAAATAAACCAGATCAGCTGCGAAGGGTGCATTGTGATCCCTAGTTGGGGGAGGGAGTTGATTTTTAACCCTAGTGAAAAGAGGTTAATCATGAATCTGTTACGGCCAGCTAAAGAGAGTGAGTCTTTCACATGACTCAGTTTACAGCAGCAATAACAATACGGCGATGGCTGCATGTCACTCATTGGCGGCGTTGAAAGGGCTCTGTGCTCTGCCAATCTTTTTCCTCTTCCTCTTTTCTCTATCTGCAGTGACCTGTCTTCTATGGGTTGGTTTAGGACACAACATTTTTGGTTTGCAGAATAGTGCAGATGTAGACTGGGGCTAGCTGATTTGGAAGTGCCACTGCTAGAGAAAATAATAAATAATAACAATTGGCTTAGCTATGCCGCGTATCCTCTGCATTGAGAGAAGTATTCACAAAACCTAAAAGCTAGTAATGCCCCCGAAGTTATGGGTAATTACTACACACATCATCGGTGTCGTATTCATATTTTCGGAATGGTTATTTATGATTAGGAATATGATTTCTGACTCGTTGCAACTAAAGCTACATTAAAACAAATCCAATAAATGAAATCACAAGAAACGGTGCCTTTTGCACAATCACAACATCTTTGATGCATACGGCGTCATTATGATGCCAAGTAGCACACAATAAATGAATGCCTCAACTTGCAGAAGACCTGTGTAGCACATTGGGGCCCATAAATCTAAACCGACCACAGAGGGAAACCGTCATGGTAAGAAAGGCAAAGGCTGAACTTATCACAGTGTTAGCTCGCACATTAGAGAGTGCCTAATCTCTACAGCTTAGCACTAAAGAGCTGCTAAACTGGCAACTTTTACCCTTTCACTACAGGTAGTTCCAAAAATGAAAACAACTATAGCGACATATTTCTTGATTCCTTTTTCTTCCCTTCCAGCAAAAAGAGAATAACGCCGCCATTCATGTTAATGAAATGTATCTAGAAATTATTTTGGGTTTACACCTCAAAGGGAAACGTTATACTTGAAAACAAGTTGCAGTCAATAGTAGCTCAATAAAAAGGCATGCCTTGTTTTGTTTTCAAAACAAAACAAAAGCGTTTGTTGTTTCCCCTCTGGGTCCGTTTGTTTTGTGTTTGGTTACGCCAACAATGTTAACTGTCTAGCATTAAGGCACACTTTTGCTACACACAGGAAACAGGTTAAGGACTGGTTCCTTCGCCTCAATTTTAGCTATTAAGAGCATTGCACATAATGCATAAATTGGTTTCATTGTGCACTGTGACACCACCCTGAGATGAGGACACGTCCCTGATTACAGCGTCTTCACCCAAACCTGTTGGAGGTGTGGGCCGGTTCGCTCAGAGGCTCCAACAATGACAGGCGTACCGGCCCGTGGTTTGGACACAACTGATGCACTTTACTAGTCTGCAGGGCAGCTGGCTGGGTTGTACTTTTTGTTGGCTCTGTTGTGCACAGGGTAAACTCATTCGCATGTTCTTGATGTGCACTGGTTTATTTCTAATAGCAGCAAACACAGGACAACCTTTGAATACACTTAAACACGTGCCGAAATTTCCTCTCTATATCAGTTAATCACTCCGCCGAACAACAAACAAAACATGCTCTTCACAACTGTGTGTAGCAATCTGCTAACAGTGAAGTGAAGTGTTTATTTTTTTTTGGCTTTAAAGCTGGAAACCCATAGCAGATTACCATGAGCTTGGGCTCTCAGAGAAGCACAAATCAAATATAAACCCACTTTGAGATTAAATGGTGTTCACATATGCTTCCCCAAGGAAGCACAAATGTTGGGCTAGGTTCTGCTATTATTAAGTTAGGACAGGTACACATTGTAACCAGACGAACTGGTTTTTTGTGTGCTGTGTCATAATCACAAAGATATTATCCACTGAAGTACACAGAGCGCTGGTGTTTTCCTATCTCTCACACTCCAGCAGACAAGCAACCAAAAGAAAAAAAGCCTTTCATTTAGTGCCACGTGATTTATGCCATATTCGCAATTCGTGTTGAGCTCAGAGACACATGACACTAATACCCCAGACTAACAAAACTACTTGGTAGCAATAGAATACAAACGCTTACATTTTTTATGAAGTACACAAATTACAGATTTACTGATCTTTTTGAAATAGATGAATGTACTTCAAAAATGTTCATGTATTTGCATATAGGCTTGATATAGAAGTTACTGCGTGTCTCAACTCTCCCTTTCCCCTAAAATGTTTACCTGCAAAGACATGTATATTCATTATTTGGCATGAATTCACTGCAGCATCTACACAATAAGATTAAAGCCCATTATACTACACAAGGTTTAGTGATCCTAAAGCAGCAATGTGAAATAGCTAGCTGCTTTATGATGCCATGCTTTGCAATTCTATGACCCTGGGACAGCAGCACAGGACTTCTTTATGCTAGAGTGCAGGGACTTGCTGAAAGTTCTAAAAGATAGTGATCATTTCTTCCTTTATGCAAAGATGGATCACTGAAAAGTTATATAATCTTTGCCTGTATTTCTCCAGACAAACTCAAACAAGCTGAGTAGTCTACCACCTAATTCAATAACAAATATTTCCATTTATGGGCTACTGTACAGAAGGAAATTACTAAATGCGTTTGTTCTGATCGCAAAATGTTTTTCCCACTTTAAAATGACACGTACATTCACCGAAAGCCCATATGTCCAAGTTTTCAACCAGTATATTAACGAAGCAGGCGTTTGTGGATCTGTGGAAAATAGAGACCATAAAAACACTAATCCACACATTTTTCCCAAAACACTAGTCACAATAGTTTTCATTGTATGACAAATCATGTAATTGAATACTACTGAATACAACATCAACTGAAAAACTATTGACGCACAGAGGCTTTAAATGTTTTGCCATAGTTTGTAAGAAGGTAGCGAAAAGCTGCAAAAAGACCCTCAAAAGCTAATAAACCCATTTATGATTTTTCACATGGTGGTTATACCGAGCTACATCTGGTGAAAACCTCTTAAGAACTGATATCATGACCGCATGGTGTGGGATGTAAGATGCAAAGAGGCTGAAGTTGTTCACGAGTCTAATCTGAGTGTTTTACAAAAGAGGAGAATGAGAAGTCCAGTGATCTCAGCCTTTACTTCAGCCGCAGAGGACCTTCTTGAGAGCTTTTCCAGTGTTGTGCTCATTGTTTCCTCCGGTGCTTCACCTTGTCATTTGCTTTCAAACAAGCAGCGCTTTCAGTTGACCCTGACCTCAGCAACACTTAAGAGTCTGCACCTGTATAAAAGTACGGTAGGAAATAATAGCACATTTCATCTATTCAAAAGACAGCTGCAGATCTTTCTTGGAAAATGCATTCACTTTGGCTGCAAAGTTACACACCTCCAGCCACGACCAAATATGCCCGACTGTTATTGCTAACAACACATTCTCTGTTTTTCCCACACAGTTCACAGACAGGATCAAGTTTAGCTTGTTTGCACCAGTGGGAGAGAACACAAGTTCACAAAAACAACAAGCATTTATTGCATGTCCTATCAAGTCCTCATGATAAAACCCCACAACTAGGCTGGACGGAAAATGACTCATGTCTCCCGCCGCATTTACTGGTCCACAACTGACCCAGCACCCTGACCTGCCTATGGAGGAGAGGAGTGAAAATAAAAATATATATCCTTCAGGATTCAATGGGCATGTCCCCAGCCAAACTCATGTGTACAGTCAAAACAGAGATTGATTGACCATCACCTTCAGGACGGCTCTTATGACTTTGTGGGTTAATGCAGAGTTGAGTTTGGACTGGGAATGACTCGGAGCAGGAAATGGTGCATTTGTGGCACCAATGAAAGAAGCGGTGGGTGGTCAGGTGGTTCGCTAGGCTCCAGTAATGAACAACCTCAGCTCAGATCAAGCCAAGCATGACCAGCAAATTAACATGCAGCAGCTTTCACACTCTAACCCACAGCTCAGTGAGCAGAAAACCAATACAGTGCCACTCTGAAAATAGCCCCGATCACCGATTGCCCTTTTCAACCACAATACAACTGATACTACAACTACAGTCGACATGCTCGCTCGACAAATTTCTGGTCCTGGTAGTACCACGTCACAGAGACTGTGACATGCAATTTATATACGGTTCGAATCAAAGGTCTGTAATAAGGTTTGCAGGTTGCCCATAATGCTTATCTCAAAGTTTTGTATGGGATAGTCAGGACAATTGGAAATCTGAGACGTTAACATCATTAGAGCCTAAAATGTTTTCATGAGATGAGGTGAATAAATATGTAACATTTCTCCAGCTATGTCTATTCACAACATACAGGTTTAAATGTTAACTATACAGCTATTTCGAAAATCCCCATTCATCACATGCAATGACAACTATGCAAAATGTGTAGAGTCCCAAAATGTCACAATCATTATATGACGATATTAAGCCCAACAACATATCCTTTTATACAGGATACATGCTTCTCTTGCTAAAAAAAATATTTACAGAAAAACAAATCCAATAAGCATTGAAAAGAGGCCATTTATACGTTTAAGTCCCTGTCCTGCAGTGCCTCATCCTTCATCACTGCTTCCTGTCCCCACAGGAACAACCAGCACCAGGAGGAAATCCTTCCTGAAAGCATCGTGAAATCTGTTTGAAATGGGGGGGGGGGGGGAAAATGTGCAGTGAAATGTATCAGCTGCTGGACAGACTGACCTTATCTGTGCTTCTACACATGAGGGAAAGAAAAACACAGAGGGCGTGCAGAGCTCTGTGTTGACCTCTACTTTGGTTGTAGCAGTCTTGACATTGCAGGTGTGCCATAATAGCATAATAATCAAAAAATATATTAACCTTCAGCAGCTTCGTACAAGTTGCTACACACTAAACAGCTGATAGTAGCCGTCACAGCTGTGCATGCACAAGGAATCAATCAAACGGAAAAAAATATCATAATGAGAAGTTTACAAGCAAGCATGCATTAGTCAAACCCGTGGTTGAAAACAACAAACGTTACAAAAGCACAGTGTTCCCAGGGATGTTCTTAATTTACACTTTGTTCCTACATATTGGCTGCAGACATTCTAACTTTCAAGTTGGTGATTTAATTGTGGTTCACAGGTTTTTATGTCTGAATGAATTGGACTTCACAGATTAAGGATACATACATATATTCTATGTTTTTCAATATTTTGCAAAATGGTCAACAGAGATAAAGCCAGAGAGATAAACCCTGAGTCATTTTATTCCATTGTCAAACCTATATATTTTTCCCCAAATTCTCATCCCTCAAATTGCAATTTTAGAGAAAGAAAACTAATTTAGTTTTGGGTTAAATCACTAAAATAATAATGTAAGTATGAGCATATGATGAGCTGGTTAGACTACATATTGATCTGCACTACTAGATTACTCCTTTATAGAATAGGGCAATACCCATGTATGAGTGACCTACATTTGCAAAATGTTCTCGAGTAAACAACACGATCACAAAACAAAACAATCCAACAATCTTTCCAACATGTCTTTTCTACAACCTACCTACAATACCCACTTGTTAATGTTCTTCTTCTCCACTCTTTGCCAACATACTCACTAACCAGGTTTATTTTTGATATACTGAGTAAAACAGAAATGTTACATAACATACACTACAGTCCCCAATACTATGACAGTCAACTTTGTCTACTCAAAAGGGTTAAAAAAAACAAAAAATCAGGCTAGGTTATATGTGAACAAAATACATTTGCATGGATTCTGTTTGTTGTTCATAAAATGTAGTATGTGGACTTTGTTTCAGTAAGAACAGTGAACATAGACTAATTATCTACCATGTCAGGTGCATATTACAACCAGTGTTTCTTTCACAAAGTGAAACTTACATTTAGACATAAAGGGTAAATACACTCTATCTCAGGACTCGTGATAACTTTATAATAGTCGATCAACGAACAAAACCATAAAACGGGATAGGGAACAGCTTCTATTCAACAATACAATAACAATACTCTCTAGGTACTCAAGACATGTGAATGTCTATTTTGATTATGCAATTGATAATACATTCGTTGTCATTCTTGAAAAACTGGGTTAAAACAGTGTAGCTGTTAATGACTGTCAAATACCTCACCTTAACAATTATTCTTCATCATTTTCTTAAGTCTATGATCTTAGGTAATGCAAGGTAATAGCAGCTGAAACAGCTTTAGAAAAGCACAACTGTCACTGTGTATAAACGGCAACCAACAGTATGTTTGTGAACTACATATAATTATGTAATGATACATCATGTTTGGAGGAGGCAGGTTGACACGGCAATGATGACAACAAAGGCTTTGGTGAGCATCTGCTCCTCAGCGACGAATGCACAGACCAGGCAGCATCAGTTAGCAGTGGCTGGCTAGTTAGCCGCAGGGAGAGCTAGCTCCCATTAGCTAGCATCCATGCCTTGTGCGAGTGTCACTCGTCTGTTATTGGTGAACCCAATAAAATAAACTACACGACACAGGCGGTGAAAGACAAAACACTCGCAAATATCTCTGGGCGTCTTATGCCACAGTGTGAATTTATATCAGCAGCCATTTAGCTCGCCATTAGCCACCGCGGTGACAGCCAGCCGGCTAACAGGACACCCAGTCGTCTGATGCCAGTAAGCTAGCTCGCCTAGCTAAGGCGGCTCGGCGGTGCAGCATCACAGAGCCCGGTGACATCTCCACTCACCTAACAGCGAGCGGAGGTGTTTGAGCCGAGTCAGAACATCCTTCTTTGGGTCCAGAACTTTCTGTGTAGATTTCTTGACGTCGCCATGGCCCCTTCGAGTGAACATTCCGCTGTGTATCGCGACCGTGGGAGCAGAAATCACCTGTGTGTGGCCACACCGCGAGCCGCCAGTGTGGCTGTCACTTTCCTCAGCGCCGCGCTACGCTCGGCTCGGTAAACATTCATGTGACGGCCGCCGTGCTCCCCCTCTCCCTCCCCCCTCTCTCTCTCTCCTCCTCCCGTGGGTGTGTAAACACGGAAGCGCAGCCCGACACAGAGGAGCGGTCACATCACACCCAACACGCCTTCTTGTTTGTAAGCGTTCCACCTCGCATGTCCATCGCTCGCGATTATCGTGTGCAGGCTCCAAATCTGTTTGGGAGAGAGAGAGAGGGAGATTTATTTTAGATTTTTTTGTTACTTGAGTGCAGTTCCATTCTATCTAAAACAAGCAATATTTAAGCTATTTAAGCACAAACCCTCAGACTAAAAGGGATTTCTAAACTCCACATTGTTGGAACCTTATGTTTGATACGAATAGGACGTGATCTGGTGGTTTTTGTATAGCTGCTAAGCGCCACCTGGTGTTTAAAGCAGTACATAGCAGGAGATGGCAAAGCACCTGTTGTACAGCTTTAATCATATAATACTGTTTTCATTGTAATTCATACAACACATGTCCGAGAAAAGAAATGTCCTGCAGTAGCTGTGGCCAGGGGTATGGTGTTGACAAGAAACTGGATACACATGGTCAAAAAGGGTTAAAAAAAAACACACAGGCAAACACAGGTGTAAACTTGTATATATATATACTATGTAGTAAGTTATAACAACAAAATAAAAATAATAACGTTTAATGGAACAGTGGTTAGTGCCGTTCCTGTGCTCTTCCGACCTACTACCTACTACCTACTAACGGGTTGTAATTTATCCTCCATAAAAAGGTCTATCAAATGCAGTGTTCTGGCTGATTCAATGCCTGTTGTTTCACATTAGTTATAAATGCACACAAATGCATGCGCCATCGCAAAACCTTACTGTGGTATGCCCTCTCGGGAATCCTATTCTCGTCAGTCTGTATTAAAATACTGGGCATCTCCTTGTTCATTCTTAATGCCAAATGCACCCATTTGTACAATGGATATGAATGAACCAAGGAAGCTAATTATTATATTATTAACGTGTTTTTTTAATATTCACACCCTGTTATGGGGGCACGCAAAAAAAGGCCACAACAGCTTCGCCATTCATTCAAGCCACTGGAACTTGTCACTTTAAACTGTACGTTTTTATGAATGAATGTAAGATATCAAGGATTTTATTCGAGTGGAAGAGCTCTACTGCAGTTTAAGTCAATTTAGGGTTATGCTAAATTGAACAGAGTTCAGTGAGCTCAGGACATTAATGGATTTTCAAAAATAATTTGTTCTACTTGGTTGTGCAGACAGCAAATTCCGTCTTGAAAATGGAAAAGAAGTGTAAAAGCTTTTATGTTCTGAGATGAATTTTGGATGCATCCGTTAATCAACTCCCAATAAACGGACATTTTGTGCAGTCTCACGCTCGTGCTTGTCTGAGCCTATCGCTCTTATTTTGGAGTCAATTAACTCTACTCTGGGGATATTCTTCTATTTGTACACCACAGGCACATTTAATTCGAGATGGAGCTTAGACAGGGGAGTTAAAATGGAGCATAAGATCTGAGTGGTAAGTATGGTACGACGTGGATAATGACTCCCTTTATAAAGAAATGCATTGCTTTCTGTGCCTCTGTCTATCCTTATTACATGTTACATTATCTATTAATGTATTTTTTAAGAGCACACATAATGAGATAATATAAGTAAACAGGTTTATTGGCACTTTATTGCGGTCACAAAAATTATAAGAGACTCTCTCTGGGTTCTGGCATGACCAAATTGACCAGGAGATGGCGCCTAAACCATCTGTTTGGGGATTTGATTCAAAAAGCATACAACTACAGGTTTTCCATATACAGTTATGGTGAGTGTGTATTGTGTTTGCTCCCATTAATAAAACGTGAACAATGCGTTGCTATGCGTGGCCTGAAAATATGGGGCTACAGATGTAAAAAAAAAAAAAAGGAGAGTGAATTCTGATAGCAATATTGACAGAAACTATAGTTTATACGAATAACTCCAATCTGAAAATAAATAAATAAAGGCATTCAAGGGAATTGCAGTGTTCATCAGTCAATCGTGAAGGATCCTATAGTCTCTACTAAAGAAGACAAGATTTATCCAATGTCATTGACCACCCCCCAACATATTGAGCAACAATGTTGTTGGTGTGTTTGTCTCTCGTTTTCAAGGTTCTCCATAGTGAATGTCTTGAATGATACTATGGGGAACAGAGGGTAGTAAGAGCGGAGGCCAAAGAGGCGGAGTAAAAAGAGGAGTAAAATCAGCCTTTGCCCTGCAGTTTGGTATGACACTCATTATCTGAAGTGGGCCATTTTGAGAAAGGAGGAGGTTGCCTGTCACAACAGATGTTGATTACACAAAACAGGGTAGTTTGGAGGGATGCATGAATAAAATACAAGGACAGGCACTAACACACAGGCACGCACACAAACGGACCCACAGGGTTATTGTTGGTGCTTTGTCATCAGCCTTAATTGATTGTAATCACCATTCCTTCTTGGCAAACCTCCCCTGTTCTTAAAGGGCAGGTTATTGCTCATTATCTGAGAAGGCATGCACCTATGATAATCTATCAACAATAACATTGGGACATAATGTTCTCTCGCCTCTCTAATCGTGCACCTGGAAGTATTTGGTGCCCAGCTCAGTTTTGAAATGATATACCATAAGCTGAGACAATTCAACTTTATAGTCTGCTGTGGAGCCCGGCACTGCATTCTCAAAGATAGTCCAGTGGTGAGTGAGGCAATTATGCCACCAACTGGGGCATTATTTTTTGAATGAGATCATTTATTTTAAAATGGGATTTCCGAAGTATAAACCATCATAATTTGTTCTTTTTTTATACCGCCTTGAATAGCCAAATGCAAGGCCGTGGCGGTGAAATAAGGACCTCCTCATGACCAAATGGTGGCACTGTAGCCCTACAAATGTAGACCAGCCCTCTCACGGCCAGGCTGTCGGACTGATTCCAATCCAAGGTTTGAAAAGCACTTGTCTGCTCTAAATTGTTCTTATAAAGCGCTTGGAAATACTTGACTTTTCTCCTTATGTGGTTATGGATTTCCTTTTTGTGCAATTAAGAGCCATTAAAAGCTAATGTATCCTGTTAAACCACATTAAGGTGTTGGGGTGGACAGTGGCACGGTTATTCACCCGCATACGGTGAATAGGAGCCAAGTCTGGGAGCATTTTTTGAAATCTATATTGGACCATTCAGGAACTTCAGAATGAAAAGGATCAAAAGGGAAATGTCCACAGGGCTGCTGATTTTCAGGCAGCGAGACCACCCACAGCCGCTTGACACAGATGAGGGACAGAGAAATGAAATAATGACACAAAACCAATCTGTTCCTGACTCAACTGGCCTCAGACATGTGCAGCATCTTTTGGATTTTCGTTTTTTGTTGGTAATGTGCTATTTCTGAATTTGTGAGAGCCTGTTAGGATGAAGAAAAATAAAATATAAATTGACTGTAATAAAATAAATATACTGTAGCCCCACTGTTATACTATGATATAGGGTATACCATTTTAAGAACATGATGTACAAATACGGCACAAATAAGAGCTTGTGGCTCCCACCAGGGGGCGTCACAGTTCCCTCAGCCATGAAGGTTATGGCACTGTTCACAAGTTCAAACCACACAATATCCCTAATTGCACTTTCTATTTCTTCTATTTGTAAAATTCAAAAAAAAAAACTATTTTCGAAACAATAAAATGAGGCATGTTTTAATTTCATGCGGTGAATTTTTCTAACCGTAGAATCATAACAAATATAATTATGTATAGGAATATAAGCATTTCTCTGAGTCTAGTGTTTGTAAGGCCCACTGTACTTTGGAGCACATCTCCATAGAGGTCAATGAGGGGGAACTCTGAAGTAATTAAAACAAGAGCATTATAAGGCAGCAGTTTCACATAAAGTACTCACAGCAACATACCCCCTACTTAATTAAAACTCTCTGCCGACAACATTTTGTATCTTTTCAGGTAATCTGCTGTGAAATTAATAAGGAGGGAGAATTAAATGACTAGTGCTGGCAGAGAAAGGCAATCTTTTCCCCTGCCGTATGCATGGCAGGGGTCTCTATCTGGAATGGGCGATCCTTATTGCACTGAAAAACACTTCTCCGGGTTCTCTCTGTAATCTGATTCCAATTTCACTTGTGGTGTGACACCGCAGCGACAAGCCAGGGGGACGTTTAATTGAAATGTCCGTGCATTTAATTGGATTCTGTTAAGATGGGAAATTACCTCCTGAATTACAGTCTTGTACCTTTAAATGCTGATACGCAGCGGTTTCCAGCGGGGATCAGTTAAGGAGCTGAAATAATGTTGGAATTTAAAGTCAAACTGATCAATCTTGTGCCTTGCATTTCAAAGTCCGACATTTATATTGCGACATGAATTGTTGTCATTAACAAGATAGCGCTTGAGAGACAGTGCAGTACGAACGCATGCGCTTGCGATGGTATACACTGCTCTTTTATCGTGGGAATATATTTAGACCCACATTAGGCTCATTATCACAAATACACTTGCAGCCTCATATCCATCGCAAAGCAAGTGAACCTGGCGTTCATGATATCGTAGTCAAGCTGAAGGTGTTCAGGTAATGTGTGGGAGGTAGCCGGCGAAGCTTCCTTCACCTCCCGGGTTGCGCTCTTCCAACCTCCTACATTGAGATATGTGGATTCTGCCAATTTCCCATTCTGGAGCTCGGGTCACCCTGCTGTGGCTGTGCAAAACATCCCTGCTCTCCCACTGCTGCCCCCTCCACCTACATCCACGACCCCTCGTGATAAGCCTGGAGTTTAGCCCTTTCACTGATTAGTCTGCTGGCAGATTGAATGCCCATGTCTAGAGCCCCATGTCACCCGGTCTGGCGCTACCTGTGTGCGGTTGGATCGGCAGGTGGCTGGCACGGTGGCCAGTGTGATACTGAAACCATTATATATATACAGAGCAGTTGTTCTGGGTGCTCAGCAAAGCCACGTTTCCCCACCTCAGAGCGAAAGGAGAGGGGGGATAGATGCATTTTAAGATTCTAGAAATATATGACACCCCTGTTTAATGCTACATTTGCAATGTATTGGAATAACTTGTAAAAAAAAAAAAAAATGTGAATCTAGGATTCATATTCTGTGTGAGGATACCGAGAATGGGAGGTCATTAGTAACTTTGCCAAAATCCACCCCCCCCGGTCCTTTAGTATACTGTGTGCGTACGGTATATGTGTGTAGACCGTTTGCGTGAATATAGTGTGTGTCTGTTTACTGTGCCCACCGCTCGTCCAAGTTGGAGCCACGGGAGTGTGAAATAACAAGCACAAGAGGGATTTCACGCTTTTACAGAGCGGAGAAGATTTCTTTTTTTTCACTCCAAGAAGTCCATTTTCATCCGCGACAAACTTTGTTTGCTTCCCTCTGCTCACAGCTTACCTATTTCTTAATCCCCCCGCCCCCGATCAATTAAACGGCGTCATTATATATGGGTTCCCACGGGTATGGTGTGTCCAGGTTTGACTATGCTTCATCCCTGGCCTTCTTTGTTTTATCTCTGTTATCGTTGGCACACGGCGCATCATTAGGAAAAGACAAACAGCCGCGCTTCCTTTCGGGGAGGGGGGGAGGGCAGGCACGCTGACACAAAATCAATGCTCGGTTTCCCATGAGCACCTAATTAGGTGGGCACTTGTGCACTGTTGAAACACGGGCTGGATCTCTTTGTCTGCCGAGTCGATCGGCTGAAATGCATGAGAGACGTCTCCAGCGCTGATAAAGTGTCAGGGAGGTGAGGAGTAAACACATAAGTGACACTTAGCACGTCTCACACCTACCGTACGCCTCGGCAGACTTGATGGGAACTTTATCGTCCGTGCCGAGGGGCAATGTATGTTTATCGGGCGAAATGGCTCGGCTGACAAAGACCAAACAAAGGTGGTGTTCGTGGCGCATACAGACATGCAATAACGTTTGAAATAGCATTGCTGCCGGATGGTAAATGTTTGCTGCATTGAAGTTAAGTCTGAGACGTCAGTCAGTCGGCTGTCACACAGGGTCGGGAAAACAAGCGGTGAGCGTGGAGTGCCACGCGTCAGGTGGTTTTCTGAAATGACCCTGACTCAATTGGTCCCCCTCACTGGATATTCTGAGCCTTCAATAAAAAAGGGAAGAGGTGGGCCAAAAAAAAGAAAAGAAAAAGAAAGAAAGAATGAAATAAATAATAAAAATGGCCAATCCTTTTCTATAACCTGTTATGGAGTGACACTTGCGAATTTCCACCGCGGACAGGGTGGCAGCACAAACGCAGATAGACGGAGGGGAATAAAAGGGCCTTCTCATGACAAACTTTCTGAAAATGTCAGCCTTTCATGCCGTTGAGAAGACCTATTTCATATCTATTACAGCAGGCATTCTGTGTCCGATATTTCAGATTTCAGTCCTCCCCGCGCTGCAAATCCTCTGCCAATCTTCCACCCTTAAGAATCTCTGCCAGCACTGATGCATTATTCCCCCCCACCTCCCCTCTCTCTCTCTCTCTCTCTCTCTTTTGATGTGACAGAACAAACCGCGACCTATTAGGATTAAGGCTTTGAAAAGATCTTTGAAGCCGCTCAAGGTTCCTTTAAACTGGGGAATGACAATATGAGCTGTGCGGCAGCAGCTGCTGAATGGAGTGATTGCCAGTCCTCCTCAGCGAGGTCTGCTCTGCTGTCACACGGCGCACACCGACGCGCAAACACGCGCACGCTCGGACACGCGCGCCAATGCACCCACGCGCGCACACACAAACGGTTTTACGGCACCCGTCCTTTACCCTGCCTTTTGACAGTACGTGTACTGTGCAGACAAACGCAGATTTGGTCCGCCACTTGCTGTTGCAGCGTTTCGCTGTGAATTGTCAGGGCGCAGGTTTGGCTCCGAGCCGCTGCTTTATTCCGAGCTGCTGGCCAGGATGAAAAACAAACCAACAAAACAAACATCGCGATACATCCCGCTCTTGCTCTTTCATGATCGATTTCTGCTGAGGACACAAACACGTGGAAAGCATCCTCGCAGCCAGGGACGCTGGGAACCAACACAAACCTGGACAA
This sequence comes from Colistium nudipinnis, assembly GCA_016785305.1. Taxonomy (NCBI): domain Eukaryota; kingdom Metazoa; phylum Chordata; class Actinopteri; order Pleuronectiformes; family Rhombosoleidae; genus Colistium; species Colistium nudipinnis. The sequence continues at coordinate 456,287 of JAFBJU010000352.1, read as the reverse complement.
ATCGTGAAAAAAAAACCCACTCCGTGGCAACGATGTTTGCATGAGAGCATACAAATGAGAATTGTTCCCCCCCCCCCCCCCCGGTTAAAAATATAATGACAAGCTGTTTATCTGGCTGAAAATTCAAGGAGTTCAAGGTGCCTCACTTTTCGGGAGCAAAGATTCTCCAAAGCAAGCAAAAAATGTTCTTCTTTTTTTCGTTTTTTTTTTCTCACAGTGCCTCCCTCACTGACAGTGCATCTGATGATGCTGGAATGATGGAATGCTACGCTGATTCAAAAGGAGAGCAAATTAAGTCAAAATGACATCCTGAATGCTGCACCCATACACCTTCCTTCAGTCACCCAGACGTGGCAGAGTGCAAATACCATCGCTGTGCATCTCCCATCTCAATCATAAAAAGAATTTCGCTTTCTTTTATCTAATCACCCCCTCTGAATATCTCTTATCATACCTGCCTCGCCCCCCCCACCCGAGGTAGCCAAGGACAGATGCGATATAAATTATATTCAAACCCGGGAGAGATTTATCGCGGCAAATTTTCACGGGCGATCCCATTTAGATATTCAGCGTCTGTTTTGCGTGGCGTCTGGGGTTAAACGTGCCCCGGCGTGAGATGTCACCGCAGAGACAGTCGCTACAGATAGCCGGGCCGGCAGAGAAATGAAGCCACGGGGCACGCCGGGTAGCGGCTTCTCGGTGCACAGTCGGAGAGACATGTTCTCAGGGAGCTGCCACCATGGAGCACACATTGATCTGCTATTGCATCTTATCTTTGTGACTCTAGATTAAAATGCTCAACACTGGCTCCCCTCCTCTCTCCCTCTCTCTCTCTCTCTCTCTCTGCCAGGCTGAAGGCCTTTCTATATCCCTGAGTGGAGGAGCTCTAATCTCCCCATGAAGTAGTGGGAGCCTATCACTGGCAGAAGAAGGCACAATTCTCCTGGCTGCCGAAAAAGAAAAAGAAAAAGGGCAGCTCAGAAATTAACCAGCTTAAAACGCCCCCCCTATTTGAAGAGTAACTTGAAACATAATCAGGTTTGATCCTCGGTCCGCATATTTCGAAGATGGCAGCTGCGTTTTTCTGTTTACAGAATGTAAGGATGTCTGTGAGATGGCCCAATTTTTTTTTTCTACCCCTTTTTCTACTCTTTCTTCTTCTTCAGACGCTGTTATCATAATCCAAACCAAAAAATTGTCCGTGTGTGTGTGTGTGTGTGTGTCCCTCTTGTGGGAAAATGGCCGGGCATCGCATCCTCCTGGGTCTCGTTTAAAGTCCTGTCCAAATGAGCGGGGAAGAGTCGAGGCTCTGACAAAAAACAGGCAGGAATAAAGGGGCTAGAAAGCCCGGGCAGACAGACGGACGAGCCCCGGGGCTCCAGGGCTTCGACTTCGGCCAAACAAACGTTTGTTTATCAAAGTGTTTTTTTTTTTTTTCCTAGTCAGATGGATTAAGGCGGATGTGCACCAAAGTGCCCACCGCCCCTGCCCCTCCGCGGCCTTGTCAAACGGTGCATTCAGAGGAGGGGTCGCACCTGTTGGGGCAGCCCAGAGGAGCAGCACCGGGATGATATTGAGCGGGGCTTTGTGGGTATCGGAGTCAGAAAACAAAGCTGTCAGCCAGGGCTCATTCATCTTTGATGTTCATTGATGAGGAAACTGGTGGGCCTCAACAGGGCATTGTTTCCTCTAAGTGGTGCCCATTGATAGCCAGAAAGCCACGTTTGTTTTGAGTCTCTGACGGGTGGAGCTAATTTTAAAAGGCTTAATGGCGCATTTAACCGGTCCAAAACACTGTGCTTTTGGATCCCTCCTTGCACCGTTGGCTCTGGGCTGTCTTCCTGCTTCCTAATTGGCCTACAAACAATAATAAAATGCTAATCACGTGTGAATGGCCAACACCGGCGGGCATGGATGTGTTGTCAAATCCTGGGCTCCTCTGAATGCCTGCGCTGACAAATCCAGGTCCAGAAACGGGGGGCAATTGCGAGCGCCATCGCGTGCGCGCGCTTCCTGGCCGCGTTCTACACCTCTCGACTCTCTTTGTCATAAAAAAAAAAAAAAAGAAAACCCGGATAGCCTTCATACAGTGCATTTCTCGTGCTTTTGTTAAGCTAATCATATCCTCTCCAACAATTTCAGGATGTGACAAGATAAGATAGGGAATATTAATGCCGTATCGCCACATCTAAAAATTATGAAAATGCATGGGTGGGGGCATCTCGGGAAGGAAATAGAAATCAATTTGCAGCGCTCCCATTTTGCGTATTGCCATAAAAAGAAAAACAGCAATTTCCCACCTTATCTACCGTAAATCCAATTAGAATCAGGTTAATTCAGTGCCAACAATTTCAAACCGCTATCGTATTGTCCTATCAGCAGATGCCTTTGAGTGCTCTCTGTTTGTAAGGTGTAACTGTTCAAATTTAATCATGTCGGATACCATATCTGACTGATGCATGATCCTGGATATCACTCTGACGCACTGACGAATGCAGAGACGCCACATTAATTCAATCCTCAAACACGATGGATGCAAGCGGCGCTTCTTCAATGGAATGCAAAGTTTACTACGACTTAACCTTATTTTCCTGGTTTTTATCTCAATGCTTCTTCACACATCTCCGTTCAACACCTTTCTTCGGAGGCACTACTTTCAGGCCGGCTCGTTTAATGAGAGACTCCCCCTCTTGTCCACAGCAAACACTCCACACATGTACAACCTCATCGTTGAGTCACCGGCACGCCACTGCACATGATTCTGACAGTTTGCAAGTTCCAAACGTTCCACCTCTCCAGGACCGTTGGATGCACACGTTCATTACATGCCACTACAGGTCCCAAATGCGTCCCTGTGAAGGGGTCTACCTCAACAGCCGGCCCCTATTTTTGCAAAACAATCAAGGACTCTCGAGTCGTTTCGGCACAGAGGTGTATAAAGGATGCATGGCCGCATCTTTTCTTGAATAAGAGTCTCTGTTTACACCTTCCAAGCACGGGAAGGATACGCTCACTCAGAGTTTCCCTTCGCTCTCCCTCCTGATTGTTTGCCAGCCTGATTCGCTTGGATTCTTAAATGATAGGCTCATATAGAGTCCCGGGCTCTGTTTACGCGGCCCCGCATTGGCTGGCTGCCTCCTTAAGCGTGAGGAGATATGCAAGAGCAATCAAATATGTCTATGGCCTGTATAAATGACGGTGGATGGGAGAGGAAGTTGGAATTTTTCACTCCTCATTTGTGGTTCAATTGCCGAGTGTGTATTGCCTGTTTTTCCGGAAAAAAGAAAATAGATGGCTTTGTCACTCAGTATGCATAAACTGTCGGTGCGTTTGTTGTACACTGTCAACGGAAATGATAGCAATTCTCTTTGTCTTGCGAGGAAAGACATTGTTGCAAAGTCTGGAAAGTATTTTGTCATGAAACGGACTGTTTGTCCAATGGGAAGTTATTTTCCTCCGTTATCATATGACATACCGACATGAGCCCTTTCAAATGCTGAGACCCCTGCCACATTGTCAACTGTAACGAGGAAAAGCAAAAAGAAACTCGACATTTTCCATATACACGTACACCTGCCTCAAAATGGGTGAGACCTGTGATTTTGTTTGCACGATGTGCGTTCAATTTCCCAGGGAAGCGGCGAGCAACAACTTGATACGAGTGCTGGTAATTATGAGACAACCGCCCAAAACGAATAGTACACCGCAGCCATTACAACTTGTCTATTTATCTAAAATGACATGTCACACGTGCGGCCCCGGTCGCGTCCACGCCTTGCGGCCTCGCCTCGCTCTCCACTTGAACCAAACGTATCTCTCTCTCAAGGCGCGGAAAGGATTGGGTCGTCCGCTTGGCACGGCGAGGTGCGTCTCCTCCTATGTTCGCGAGAGAGCAAGGGAGCGGAGGTGGTGGTGGTGGGGGCACCTCTCTTTTGCTCACTCCCTCTTCTAACTGGTAGTGTTTGACTTCCCCCAAGCCAGGAGTGGGTAATTCCGGAGCCCTGTGTGAGGTTGTTAGATCACTGGGGCCCAAGACAGCACCGTTCTTTGCAGACCCTTGACAGCAAATATGTGGTAATGATATTGTCTCCTGCTGGGTAATAACACACAATTCCGACTGCCACATACTGCAGTCGCCGGGGAAAAATGGAGGGGAGAGGGTGGAAAAAAAAAGAATTACACTGAAGTACTGGAGGAAAATGACAGGCGAAATGTCTTCAACCTGAAGTGCCGGATTGAAAAAAAAAAAAAGTCCCTCCGACAGGACACCACCGTGTGAAGAACTGTTGCATTCGGCACTTCTCCGAACAATTTGACCAAGAACACAATGACCACTGCCACCGGGACTAGGAGGGCCATGTTTTTCGTCATGCAAATGGGCAATTTCTGTGCAATTCTTTTTCATTGTAACCATCCTTTTTTGGAGGAACAGCCTGGTTCCAAGACATTGGGATCAGCAACGGTGGTTGTTTGGCAAAAGAAAAGAAAAAAAAAACGGCTTCAAATGACTCAAGTCCTTTTGTGTCCATATTAACACGCTGCACAATTAGTGTTTAGCATAAACAGCATTTTCTTACCATGGAGACCTTCCTTTGTCAACCAGACCACACTGGCAGCTTCAACCTTGACCTTTTTGTGTCGTTCCACTCGGTAGTCGGCTTGTAACTGTCAACACCATCCATCACTGGCCAACCAGGCCCCCGGGGTGGGGGCCGGTCCCCCTGGTGTACTGTGAAATTGTGTCGTGTGATCCTTAATGTGCGTGAAGTAGACAAGGCCGCGACACAATGCATCAGTCTTCGGGGGGGGGGGGGCTCCTCTGGGCTAGTCTATTAGCCTCCCGCTGGGCCCCTGGCTGCCTGGATCTATTGCGAGGGATAAGTTGGAATAATGTCTGCATGCCCCCCAGAAACCAGCCTTGGCCCTGCCCAGGCCCAGCGCTGGCGGTCAATCAAAACCCTGACCAAATAGACAGGATGTCATGGCGACAGCATACCGTACCACACAGGTACAGCGCACCACTGACATAATAACAAAACAGTGACAGTCATGGAGGCCATTTGGGGCGTTCCTCGGCTCTGAATGAACCCCCTCCTCGCTTTCGTCCAAGCGATCTTCTCCGGGTCTCCGCGCCTCGTGGCCGTGATCTTAGATACAAACATTGCCCCTCTGTGAAGCCTGCGAGAGTGACTCCCCCCTCGTTATTCATACATTTGACTGTCGGAGCAGCACTGCGCAATGGGCTAAAATAAATGACAGCACCCGTGGAAAAAATGAAATAAAGGTAGCCTTGATACCGCACGACTGGGTGAAAAAGGGAGGCACATTGAAACGGAAGAATTCATCTTTTCCATCAGCCCCTCCGCTCACGAGTTGAACCAGGTATTCAAATGGGTTCAATCTCTGCGGCTCAGATTTGCATAACACAGACAGATGAACTCAAGTGATTGAATTGGGCTTGGTGGAGTGAGAGGGGGAAAAAAAGGGAAAGAAAATGAATTTCCAAGTGAATTAGGAAATGATGGAAACGGCAAAGGCTATATTACTCATTTTTCATACTGAAATAATTATGGAATTAACCTTTCTTTGCACACTGACGGCCCCCTAAACCCCTCTTTATCACAATGAATTTGATGCACTGGACTTGGAAAAAACTTGACTTTTGGACAAAAAAAACAACAAAAAAAACATGATGATAATATCGCCACAATAGCTGTTTTCTCTCACCGCCACACCTGGGTCTTTTGCATTTCCATCGGTCTGTGCCGGTCAGCCGATGTGCACTGAGCGGCTGAGCTGTGCCATGTTTTGTCGCCTGTCAGTGATGTAACGCCAATGCCCGCACGCCCCCACGCCGTGACTGGCAGCGACCACTATAGAGTCGCAACACCGCAGGAGGTGAAAAAGCAATTTCATGGATCACTTTGTGGCTAATGTGCGGCCGTACACTATAGAGAGGCCCGTCTTTTTTTTTTGTTTAAGTTTCACAGCATAAAAGGATTGGACATTGGCGAGCTCAGGCCAATGAATCATTGGGTTGACTAGTGGCTGGAAGCCATCCACTGGTAGTGCGCCACGGTGGTCTGTTTTTTGAGTGCGCGTGTGTCTGGTTGCTGGTGCCTGTGCTTAAATCATCTGGTGCGTATATGTATTTTCCTGAGTGTGTGCAGTATGTGTTTTTTTAAAGGAAGGAGCGAGGGTCGGGGGGGTGGTGGGGGGGGGGGGGGGGGGGGGGGGGGGGGGGGGGGGGTGTTCCCTTTTTCTGTGTGTGTGAGTGAGTGTGTGTGTGTGTGTGTGTTTGCTGTGGTCACACAGTCAGGTAAGCCTCTCTAATTGCTGCAAGGTGCATTAGCACTCAGCCACCTCTCTCTCTCTCTCTCTCTCTCTCTCTCTCTCTCTCTCCCACACCATGTCTTTGTTTTTCCTCTCAGTCTGTGGGCCAGGAGACAATCAGACCAGAAGGGTCATTTTCTGCAAGAGCTCACCTCCCTCCTCCAAGCCTCCACCGCTGACAGGCTCACGCTCGGCAGGAGCCTTAAATTAACACTTGACGTCTGCGGGGCTCAGCCCTGATGAGGCCGCAGAGAGACAAAATGTCACAAAACAAACACTCCATCATTTTCGCTTCATTTCCTCCGGCGTCGGAGAAACACTCACACCTGGAGGGGCTGGAGATCCGTTGCCGTGGATCCCTCCCGGTGCCTGTTGGCCAAGGTGAGAGGTTGGGGCCGCGTAAGAATGGGGGATATGGGGGGTGTGGGGGGGGGGGACTGGTAGCTAATCATTATCACAAAGCTACCGGAGGCAGAACTGAATACATGACACCTGTTTGGGATGGGCCCTTTAAATGCGGTAAATATATTTAATATATACTATATCCAGAGAGAAACTCTACATATATAAATACTGGGCAAAAAGAAACTAAATCTGCACCGGGGTTGCATTCAGCTCACTGTTACTACAAAGTAAATGGTTTGTTTTCCCATGCACATCAACAACCCCCCCTCGCAGAGGACGTGCACAATGCTGCTTGTCGATGCTGCAGAGTAGCATGATACCATTTGAAGCCTACTTCAGACACAGTGCCCCCAGTGAGTTCCGATAGCAGCGAGGTGTCTATTTTATTATTTGCTTTATCTCTTTTTTTGCGCGAGAGTTTTTTTTTTTGTTGTTTACATGAGAGGGATTGGAGGTTTGGTGATCTGAGCAAATTGCGGCAGAAAGTACTTCAGATTGGGAATGACTGTAATTAGCGTGCTCTTAAATGTGGAACGCTCTCCTAATGTTTTTGTTTACGTGGGGCAGCTGATCTGCGACCCGGTGCGGGGGCGGCCCACAGCCAGGTTAAAATCACTTGTCATGCCAGAGATCATCATTATGAGCTTAGAATTGGTCAGTGTTGAGGAACAATCGATGCGGCGCCAGGTAGACACTCTCCCACGACCAGCCTATGCGGTGAGATTTGGTGAGTAATTATGTATTTATAGTAATGTTTTCCAGAGAGGATAATTTGAAACTATGAGTGTGTTTTTGTGAGTATGTTTGAGTATGTTCGACTCATAATTCATCTTCTTTTTTTTTTCTTTTTTTTTCATGCTTACCAGACTGCCATTCCCTAATCTCTGCATCTCTACCAAAGCATATTCTCCATGACACTCATTAAGAGTCAATTAAGAATGTGCTCGTGTGCCCAGTTATTCAGTCAGTGATTATATTTCACTGGAGGATAATATCCAGGTAAATTAAGATTTCAATTTAATTCAGCCCTGGTTGCCGCGGCATCTCCATTTCACATCATGGAACAATTGAGATGTTATCACGGATTAAAGTGGGGGATATTACACCTAATTTAAAATATGCACATCTATGACTGCACGCACAGCTTAAGCAGCTGCCATGATATGGTGGAACAGAAAAAAAAGAAAGGAAAAAAGATGAGCGAAACAATTATGCCACAAAACTCATGTGCGACACAATTCATCAAATTGGCATTTAGAGTTGGAAACTCTGCCTTTAAGAGTTCTTCAGAAGGTTTTTTTTTTAAAGAGGCGGCTGAAGAGGAGACACAAAGGAGCAAAGAGTAGACAGGAAGTTGGGAAACAGTGAATAGGGGGGGGGTGACAGTGTGCCAAGTTGTTCTTGCTTAAAATGGAATTCTTCCCAGACTTCCTCCCTCTTGCCCTCTCTCCTCCCTCAGCCTCCGTAGAGCCCGTCGCGAACGCTAAGCTCCAGCATCTGAAGTGGCAACACTTGAGATGGTGAAAGTGACAACATCTTAACATAAGCTGAGGGGCTAAAGTGAAAGTCAGCACGAACCCCCAACCAACCCCTCTCTCACCCACGTCCTTCACTACCGCTCTGTCACCCCTTTCTAGAACCACCCCCCCTCACCACCACCCATACACCTTGCCCAATCTGTACTTGATCAGCCACATGCTGTAGCTGGATGGACACGGGAATGGAAAAGTAGCAGGATATAGCAGGGAGGTGTCAAATCAGGATTAAAAACGAAATAAATAAAAAGTGAGAGATTGAGACGAAAGAAGATATCCGTCTCTGTCTCCTCTCGTTCTAAGTTTCACTGTCACCGCTGTGCCTCCCTTCCACTTCCAGTCACAGGTGCCTCCGAACAGAACTGGAAGCATGTAATCCGCCCAAATCCAGCCTCTTCCGAGCAGTGTAAAACCAGGAATGTTCTGTGGGGGTCACTGGATTAGACAGAATTCATGGTGGTAGCTTGGCTTGAGAGGCGGAATTAGGAGGAGTAGGGAAAAAAAAGGGACAGGAGACTGAACTGGTTTTGTATTAAAATGAGCTTACCAGGTGGTCTCCCTCCCAAAAAGTGGACACAGTGTGTCAAGTAATCTGAAAAGCCCCCGGGTGTTTGTTGCCCATTGGCCAGAGGCCTGGTAAAAGGAGAGAGTGAGGGACTGAGAGAAAGCGAGAGGAAAAAAAAAAGGGGGTGGGGGGGCGGGGGGGCTGGCTAGGGAGGTGGCACTGATGTGGCCATTGAGGCCTCAGTGAAATGTCTGTCAAGCTTGGTTTACCACAATCACAGCAGTGATTAGGGCCCTTTTGATGACAGGTTTAGTTTTCTGTCCATTGGCAAGAAAGTGAGAATGGACAAGAGGGGACTGTAGCAGGAGGGGGAGGGGGGGGCAGGGTTGGGTTGCATTGGGAGACTTTGGGGGTGGGCGTTTACGCGCTGTTGCAGGAAAACGGGAAGAGTGGGGTGTGGAGGGAGCGGGGGGTGTATATTAATGTCTTGCACCAGGGAGCTCCTACGTAATTTCCCAGCGGGTCGTGGGGTCAGGTTTGTATTTAGTTAGTGGTAATGATCTTGTTAGGGATCTGAATGGACCACCGTCTAAGCCCATTGAGGACAGCGAGTGTGCCTCCCCATCCCCCACCCCTGCCTGCCTTGTGTGGGCTTACACAGCCCGTGAACTGTGATTAATGGACTTCCAGGGCTTAATAACTTGCAAAACAGTATTAAACAAGGGAGGCCCCGGGACAATCGGAGAGGCTACCCAGGCGGAGTAGGAGGTGGCTGTAAACAGTGCCCGGCAACAATTGCAATGCATGGAATTAACCGAGATGGGCCACTCACAATGCTACAGCTGGCTAGTGGCAGGGAGCCAGGCCTGGGAGAAAGCTCCGCTGGTGCTTCCAGGTGGCCCGGACCAGGCCAGGCCTTTTCAGTTTTGTAAGTGTTAAAAAATAGAAGGGGAGAAAGGCCACATTTGTGACGGGGAGACAGTGAGAGGAAGCCATTGAGCAGAGACAAGAAAGAGATTAAAGAGCACAGAGAGTGATAAGCAGATAATGGGGGGGAGGGGGCGGGGGGGGGGCACACATTCAATGGGACAAGTAATCCTTGACATGCAAGCACAAATATGAGGCCTTTTGTCTCCTGTGTCTAATTCAGGCCAGAATGTGTAAAGTGGCAGAGCCAGAATAGGGATCCACATAAACAAGTACACAGAGACAGATAAAACCCTACTTGTCTAAGTGCACCCACATACACAAACACACACATTTCGCCACCGACTCTGCGCGCCTCCCCTTCCCACAGCTCCCGCTCTCCTTGTATTTCCCCCTTTCCCACCCGTGTGCCCTCTTATCTGGAAACAAATGATCCCAGCGTGGAGTCATGAGTACTGATGTGTTCGGACCACCCTCCACTCTGCCACAGACCTCGCCTATTCTCCCAAGCAGGGGTGTGCATTCTATGTTGGCATAATATATCTCCAAATGTGTAAATATAAGCAACGGGGACCACTTGTGCACGGGGACAAGCACTTTCTAATGGACCCGGCGTCTACGCTGGCCTGGTCTGTGAGAATGCCTCTGTTGAATATGCATTCACTAAATGCACAAAATAAAATGACATCAGAAAAAAATTGAAATTCAAAAAAGGAAAATCTCTGGTTTCGGGTACGGTGAGAGTTAAGACCAACAATCCACACAATTGTGATGGCGGCGATAAACACAAAGCCAGTGTGATTTTAGCAACTGCAGAGAATAAATACAGGCACGGAACGGCAAAACCGCAGAGCGCGTTTGCAATTATACGTAATTACGAAACAATTTGGAAAGCATTTCATTAAAAAACGTGAACAGGTAGTTTTCCCCATCACGAGGCATGTGAGATAAATAATAAACGCAACCACTGTTCTTAAAAATTCTATTTAAAGTGTCACTCAAACATTTTTGGAATTGCTAACAATATATATTTTTTTATTATTTCATGTTGTTTATCATGAGTGAAAAAATACGTTTTTATCCTGTTTGTCTTTGGTTACGTCAGAAAGTAAAATAATTGCACGTTAGAAGGAGCAGCACATAGACGGGGGGGGGGGCTTATCTGTTGCTGCTGTTTGACATTCTCTCCAGGGTGTTTAGTTTTTCTCAACAATGACTCATCTCCAAATGAGTAACACCGGGGTCATCCTAATCTGCTTTTCGAGCAGATCAGAGCCGCGTGGGACAAAAGCCCACTTTCACATTCGCGCTTGTATAGACGTCTGATATGTGCCCAAAATATTTGCCCAAACCCCTTTAACTTAATCAGCAGGCTGAGAGGTTATTCAGCAACACGGCCTGACGAACGTTAAAAACACTTCATGCCTACTCCAGCAGCCGACTTTGAAAACACGAGTGGATCCGATTTCAGATATTATAGAAGTACAATAAAAATGTGTTAATAATAAAGCCAGGGTACAGTGATACAATTAATGTGTGCGCGGGAATAGATATTGTTGCATTATCCCTCTATCTCCCCCTCTCACCTCACAGCTGCCGCCCATGCTACCCCACCCGACTCGCGCTCTCTCGCATCAGGGTGTGGGTGCGGCGGGGGCCTCGGCCCTGGCGAGGCCGAAGAGGGATCCGCTGCTGCGCTAAGCCTCTGGCTCCCTGCTTCCTCCCCACCTCCTCGCATCATGAATAATGGAACAGGGAAATGCATTTATCTTTTGATAGACCCCCCCCCCCCCCCCCCCCCCCCCCCCCCCGGTTGAGGCCGTCCGCTCCCTGCCCAAACCACAAGGCTGAGGTTTGGGAACGTCCCCCCCCCCCCCCCCGCCTGATGATTGTCTGTGCTCCTTTTGAAGTTGGCCGCTTCTTAGTGTCCTAGAGATGGGTAATCAGGCTTGATTTTAGAAGGGTCAGGCCATCGTTTGAAGGGGCGGTCATCCCCAAGTTCGAAGCACGGACGGCTGTGCTCATGGTCTGCGCGAGAATTACGGTCATTTCATCAGACATTTTCAGTGCCCTGGACTGAATTTAACGGACATAAAAAAGGTAGATCAAGTGAACAACTTCCTCGTGCCAGGAATATTGTAGGAGGATTACGTAAGTGGATTATAAAATGCAAAATAATAGCTATGGTGAAGTTGTTATATATTTCTTTTGCTTGTATTCAACTTTGATACTGGGAGAATTGACCTGCTGTTCAAATGTGATGAAATGAAGAAGTGAGAAAGAAGAAATGAAGAAAAGAAACTAAATACAATAAAATACACAAAAAAAATGGAATATGAAAGAATGGATTATTATTATTACAATAATATCAATATCAAACTCATGCTTCAACTACTTTTTCTATGAACTCAGAATTCTTCCTCTTCTTCTTTTTTCTACAAATAAACATGCATTTGCACAAAGGGATTCATTCACAATAACCTAATTACAATTGAATTGTTATTGATACTAAAACTAAATCTACGCAAAATACTTCCCATAAGACATTGGGGTTTCAAATCAGCCAGGCCTTTAATGCGCTACGTATCGGCGCACCATAATGTGGGAACACCACTGTCTTACTCTATTTAAGCAGGATCAGGAGGATTTTAGCTCAGCCTCCTCGCTCTCGTTGCTTACACATCTGTATCTGCGGGCTCGGGGCACGGAAAAGTGGAGCTGGATACCCCAGCCCCCTGTTTGTCCACGCTGCTTTAGGGCTCAAACGGCCCTCGCTGTGACACCTGCAGTAAACAGGACCAGGAGACCGGCTCAATCAGGCTGCAGTGGCTTCATTTGACGCTGAATTAGTTACACAGTAGTTTTTTTTTTAAATAATTGTTCACGCAATAATCAGTCATATATGCAGTAGAATGTAGTCATTGTTAAATAGGTTTGTTTACCTGTGGGCGAAGCTTAACTTCATTACACATTATATATATCTTTTTTTTTCAATCCATGCAGACATTCGACTGAATAACTTTCTGTAATATCTGTCATATACAATATATCGTTTTTTTTGTTTTGTTTTTTATCCCAGACCTCCTTATTTAATTTCCTGCATACAGGAACAAATGACACTTGACACATGTTATGTGTGTTTGAAATAAATAACGTTTCTATACTGTACTTACTTTCAAGGAAAACTAGTTAATAAAATAATATATAAATTAAAAACCTTTTACTGTATGAGTTTATTTGGGAATTTTCTGAAAACCTTATTGGGAGCGTTAATGTTTGTGTATATTACCATATTATGAGTAAATAATAATATATATGTAAATGTCAGTGTGCTTCAAGGACACATCTTTATTTACTGTCCGCTTTGTTTCGGTAATAAACAACAAATACAACAGGAGGGCAACAGTATCAAGGTAGAAATAGGATATTATTTTTAAGTCACTAACTTCTGATCAGACTGTCACATAACACTCAGGGAACAAAACCTACTCGAGCAACACTGAAGCTGACATCACTTTTTCAGCCAACAATAACAAGTTCAAGCACACACTCCTTAACATGCACCCCCCCCCCCCCCCATTTCAAGCCCCCCCCCCTTAACATCCCCCCCCCCCCCCCCCCCCACCCCCACACACACACACGCAAACGCACACACAGCAGAACCTAAATCTCTTCTCTCTATACGCATGCACACTACCCATACTGAACCAGGCCCCTCTTACCCACCACTCCCCTGCGCCCAAAGCCTTCAAGCAGCCCCGGGCTTGTGTAGTCATGCGCCAGTTGCCCGGTGTTGGGGGCCCTGCTAGCCGTGGCTGGAGCTGGGTCCCAGCCAGCAACCCCTCAGCTCCCTGCTCTGCTCCATGGAAGGCAGAGAAGCTGAAAGCACCATTTATCATCACTTGTGTGGGCAGCATCACCACGGCAACGCTCAGGCTGGCAAATGCCACTGCTGTGAATACTAATGAGGCTCTTCGCAGGCCTGTGTTGGCGTCAATGGGGCCAGGGTTGTACTCTGTGTGTGTGTGTGTGTGTGTGTGTGTTTGTGTGTGTGTGTCCATCCGTGTGTGTCTCCGTGCCTGCGTGTGCATGCGCGAGTGCCGGGCTCTCGGAGGGCTACAGTAGAGGTAAACAGTCCAAAGGAAATCAATTAAGTGTTTCCACAGTGTTTGGCAAGCGCTCTAATCTTCGGCACCACATTTTAAAATACGGACGAAATCTGCCTTTAATACCTCCTCTGCTTTCTGCATAACAATAAACAAGCAGGCTACAAGAAACAAGACGAGCATAGCCGAGCTTGACTAAGTCCTCCAGTCTGCACTTTGGAGGAAACACAAGTCAAGTCATTATTGCCGAGTTCCCGAGGTTCTCCTCCCCCGCGAGGTAGGCTACCTTTGAACTTTGTATACCGGGGAAACAAAACAACAATCACTTCTACAGGCTTTCACGTTTTATGAAAACGGTTATTATACAATTGCGAGGTAAAACCAGGTTGGAAGTCAAGTATGAGCAGTGCCCCGACGCTAGCCCCTTGTTTCATGGGGACCTCCATGCTGTCACCTGTCAGCGATGCTCTCGCTATGACTTTTACCACTTACTGGAGGGTGCTGTGAACAAATTGGTCGGCGCTCTTTATTGATTCAGGCACTTTGATTGAACAGGGATCGAATCAATTCTTCAGCGGTGGTGAGACGGCAGTGTGAAATTATTCTCAGGCAAACCCTTGCCATTCATTTGCCTTTCTACTGGCACTTGTTTGCTGGGAACGCGACGCGTTTAGGGACGTGTCTATTAGCGGGGGTGTGCTCCTGGGATTTTCATGGGCTGCTAAGCTTGGGGGGGGGGGGGGGGCGAGAATGTGTGTGCGTTTTGTTTACAATTCTGTTTATGCCTATGTGAACGGGGGGGGGGCACACTATGCTTGCTCATCCTTACAGAGTGACTTATTAGTGCTAATTGGGTAGGACAGTTCAAACAAGCACAGAGTAGTGGTTGTCACACAAGCGTGACATGAGTGCAGAGAGGCAGGCAGTGCCGGGTGCTTCAGCCCCCCCCCCCCCCCCCCCCCCCCCGCCCCCCCCCCCCCCCCCCCCCCCCCCCCCCC
>JAFBJU010000352.1:408438-441460 GCA_016785305.1 Colistium nudipinnis | reverse complement strand
CCCCCCCACACACACACACACACACACACACACACACACACCCTTGCCCCCGGTCCGTTGTCCCTGGCCTTGGGCCTGGCCCCGCCGAGTGGCCACAGAGTGGGCTCTTTGTGTGGACACGGCCATTAGCAGTCAGCGGACTTCAGAAATGTGAGCGGGACAAGGCAGTGGACAGAGGCGCAGACAGAAACACGGCTGTCTGAGACACTTAGGAAGTCAACAGCTGACGGAAGGGCCAACACAAAGGGGGAGCTGCTCAAGCATGGGGAGGCGTGATCTGCATGGAACATAGACCCCTCTCCGTTTCACCTGTGCGCTGTGTTGCAAACGTGCGCGCACATGCAAACCGCCGCCCGCGCACATTACGCACGTACACACGCGCGGCATGGTGCTGAAGGAAGCCATAACACATGCACACACACGCACGAAACTTCACCCTCACCCTCGGTGCCTCGATTAACCGGCGGTGTAAAAGATCCACTGACACCGCAATATGACAGGGCGGCCTTCCCCGCCTTCCCTGATGATGAATCCACCGGTGACACCGAGACCTTGTCCTGGAAAATGCTCCATGCTCCAAATTTAGCATGGGTTTTTACCAAAAGATGCTAATTCCGATGATGAATTAGTTGCCATAATAGCCGTAATTATATTCTGCACCAACTGATATAAGGTATAAGCACCAATTAGTAACTGGTCATTATCTTAAGCATTTGGTGCAGGGAGAGCGAAGTAATAGGCAACCATTCAGTAACCCTTGCTCTGAAAAACGACGACATAGTGCCTCGGTAATTAGTGGAGCTTGTTTGCCTTTGGTCATGAAATTGGTTTGTATATTCACTAGCCCACATTACTGCTTATTGCTTACGGTTACATTTCCTGACTGGAGCAACGGCCTCGCTATTATCAGGCAACATGAGGACATTGACGTATGTTTTAATCATTTTTTATGGAGTTATGACAAGATAAAGCGTTCAGTGAAGTAGTCCTTTGTCTGGAAATAGTTTACATTTCATTTTGGCCTTCTATAGGTCTTGTTTAATTTGTATTTTTTGGTTATTTAAGAAATGGAAATAAGAGATCCAAATACTGGTAAAAAAAATGGCATAAAAATGGCACAAAAGACGCAAGCAAGGTAATATCATGGCAATAATAATGGAAAATTCTTGAATACATAAAATGCACAGTGTTCAAATGGCGTATAATGGCGATGGCCCTGGCTCTGTGCTGTGTGTGTGTGTGTGTGTGTGTGCGTGTGGTTTCTCAGAGCCACGTCAGCGGGGATCACAAGGGCTGTATCAAAGCACTCGGCCACCATGCGAAATGTCTTCTCTCGGCGGGAGGCTGTGGGATTGTTGTCAGCATCCAAACTGTCTTTGAATGTCGGCCTCGCTAACAGGGCAGTTGGACTACACAACTACATGGCACTGCCGACAACACAGCTACACTTTCAACTTTTCTTCTTTAATTCCCCCCCATCCCTCCCTCTCTCCGCCTTTTTTTTTTTTTTTTTTTTTTTTTTAAATCGGCACAGCGCCTCTCGGTGGCAAAGGAGACGTCGGGCACATGTGGACATGTCTGAAACAGATGCAATGCTACGACACATTGTGCGCGGAGGTGGACATGTGTTGCGGTGCACGCCGGGTCAGCGTGTGTTATTTAAAGCGATGCATGCCGTGGGATTCTTTTTGTCCGCCGCCACACATACAGGACTTGAGGGACGCACGTAGCCCAAAAAGGCCGCCGAGTAACGGGGCAGCTGAGCACAACAGCTTTGCGCATAAATCAAGCGGCACCCCGACACACTGGGCCTGCCTAATAGATGTTTAACTAAACCCCCTCGTTTCAAACAGTTTGACCCCAGCTCGCTGAGACACAATGCGAGAACTCCCCGAGGATTAGGGCCCTGACCTCGCGGGGAATGGAGGGAATGGCCCACACTGGCTATAAAGGAGCTTTGCCATTGTGCGGCCCAGGCATGGGGGAGGACAGTGTGAGGGAGATACATGCCAGTGGGTGGAGATAGCGTTGTTGTAACGACATCTTGATGGAGCATCTTTCCCACCCACCGGAGCAGCACCGGCTCTGTATGTATTTTAATGAGGCTTTGTGTCTGCCCACATATAGCCCCTCCGCTGACAGGGAACGTGTTAGCAACATGCTCACCCTTTGTCACGGCACCCAATCATATAATCGACTGGTCGGTCCAGATTTATTCTCTTGACTCCGTGTGTGTGTGTGTGTAGGTGTGCGTGTCCATATGTGCAGGGATGTAAATAGTGAGAAAGAGTGACCTTTTACAGACACTGCGCTGCGTAGTTGGCACGGGTTGTAAAGCTGCCGGGGTGAACTACAAAATCGAGCTTTTGTGAGTGCCTTTAAAGACCCTGTGTCAGTGCGTGTGTGTGTGCGTGCGTGCGTGCGTGCGTGCGCGAACGTGGTAAAAATGTGAACTTTAACAAATCAAGAATTTAAAAGAGTTACAGTGACAGAAGTGCTTCTGCGCAATGCTTCTCCTGAAGATGAATTTGCCTTTCATATTGTGAGATCAAAATAATAATTTTTACTTTTGAAGCACGGTCTTTTCATTCCAAAGTGCCTCTATTGAGAACACAGTGAATACGTTCATCATGTTGGGGGGAGGGATGGGGGTGGAATTTTATTTTTTCCTAAGGGGGGGAATCTGCGGGGCTGGAGGATCCAATTGTGTGCCAGGATGCAATTCAGATTTTATTTTCTTAGTTACTGACCTTGATCGGGGGAACTGCAGGGTCAGAGCCTCTTCAGTCTCTATTGTAGGCTCGAATAGAATGTTAATGAAGTGGTGCACTGAATATTAAAATGCAGAACCGCTTTCAGCACCCAGTCAGACTACTGTGGCATGTTGAGTGTTTTTGGCGGCTAGACGTGCAGACCTCCTTGCTCAGAGTCTGCTGCCGACTAGCAAATGGGTTGGTGGGGATACCGAAGCCGTTCCGTCCATTTGTAGCCGAGTGAGTCTTTTCTTCCTCCCAGGAAGACATACAACCGCGTCTCACCCACCATGAGAGGGAGGGAGTGAATGAATAATAAATAAAAAAAAACTGAGTTGGGCTGGGTGTTGAAGGTACATGTGTGATTTGTAGGTATGGTTGGTGGTAGGGTGTCTAGGGGCGTCACTTGGCACACAATTGGGTGCTGTGTGATCCTGACGATTTCTTTCCCGGGAAAGTAAAATGGTCCGTTTAGGGTTCGACTCACTGGCCCAGCAAGTGCGGAGGACAGCTGCGCGGCCCTGTTTGTCTTCCCCTGACTTTTGATTGGCCTGGCATGCTTGACAAGGGCACGAGTGCTGATTGTCTTCGAAACAGAACCTGGCACGCCATCAGCTGGGAGGATTGTTCATTGGGAGAGAGGCAGGACAAAGTCAACAAAGAAAGCCAGGAGCCAACGGTGTTTTTTTTTTGGTTTTTTGTTGGGGGAAATCTACAAAGAGAGACGGTCTTGTCAGGAACCAAACAACCAAATCCAAATCCAACGCACTGTGAAATATTACAAATCGCAAGGGAACACTCATGCGCATTGTACCAGCGTAATAAAATGGCTTTTGCAGACAAGTAGTTGCCACACCGAGTCAGTATGGGCTCCGTAGCATCAACGCCCATTGGAGGATGGGTTGCACGCGGAGAAAACATGGATATTAATTATCACACAGTGGAGTTATGCAGATTGGTGATAATGGAGAGCTGTATGACAGAAGTCTCGACAAGGGCTCGCCACGTTCTCAACACACCCTTGAATCATGTATGTGCATGATTAAATTAGAATGTCAAATTGAATGCTACAGGATGGAAAATACAACAGAAGGTTGTTTTTTTTTTAAATGCCTTGCCAGAGCATGAAAAAAGTCATCAACAGTGAATAGGGAAGGGGAAAACATTTGGTAAATAGAAAGTATGTCAAGGACGGTTTAAACTAGAAGCACACATCAGCAAGCGCAAGCCACTAATTTAAATCATTTCTCATCACTAGTGAGAAGCTTAAGTAACGTGTGCATCGACCTACCCATCGACGGACGCTGCATATTTAATGTCACCAAACTGAGCTGGGTTTCACCTTGCATTTGGTCTCTAAATAGAAAAAAAAAAGAAAAAAAAAAGGGGTTATCCTTTTTGAGTTTGGCTGAATAGAACAGATCCCGGAATTCATTTAGCCATTCCTATTTCTCTTTCATGGCCCCGAGCTGAGTCTGTGTATGCAAGGATGAGTGAGTTGTGGCCTCGTGCTAGCCTCCATCTGCTTGAGAGAGGAAAGGGAGAAAAGGCAGCAGATAAACAAACACCCGGCTTTGGAGTTGCTTTTCCTTGCCTCTCTATCCCACTCCACACCCACACACACACACACACACACACACACACACACACACACACACACCTGTCTCTTATACACATCAGATGTGTATAAGAGACAGTATATACACACACCTTTCTGTCAAGTATTTCTTTTTTTCCCCCTTAGGTTCAGATAGAAAGGAAGATAGAGAGGAAGAGGATGGGCGTGTACGTGTTCCCCCTCTGTGCATGTGTGCCTGGCAGTTCACGAGTGCGCGCGTGTGCGCACGGCTGTTTTTTTTCTCCCTTTTTCTCATGCGTGTGTGTGCGTGAAGGCGTCCACTAGCGCGCGCGCCATCTGAAGATGGTGCAGATGTCCGTGCCGCGGATGATTTAGCGCCCGGCTCGATTTGTGTGCCTCGAAAAAAAAAAAAGCAAAAAGAAGGGATTTTCCCTCTTTTGTTTCAAATTTCACAAGCCGTCCAAATGGGCACAGACATGCCTCCCAAAAACAAATACATAAACGGATGTATCAGTGGCCAACATCTGCAGATTATGATTAGCATTTGGAAATTGCGTCCTTGAATGAGATTTGGATGTCGACTGTCAGTCTTCTTTTATGAGCGCGACCCCTATTCCGGGGGAAGTAGAGGGTACCGCTTTGTCCCTAAATTGGCTACAATTTGGAGGGAGAAAGAAATCCTCTTCGCTGTCTTCCCCTCTGCCCGTCACGATGTGCCGTCTGAACAAGAAAGGGACACTATTAATTGTGCCGAATATGAATGGCTGCATTTGGTTAACCAGTTTCAAAGGAAACTGGCCCAAAGGAACTTCCTTTCCTCCTCTTCCCCCTACTGTCTGTCCCTGCTTTTTCTTCTCCCTTTATCAAGATTTTTTTTTCTTCTTCCCTCTCAAATTTTACACTGAGTGAGCTGGCTGCATTATCTTATGTATTCAGCTTTCAGCTCCTCTCCCTCTCCCGATGAGGCGAGGCTTAATTGGGCTCTGGCTTTAAAGTCTGTAGAGCTCTCCACTTGCGCATAGAAACACATTCAGGGGCTGCTCATTCACTTCGAGTATGTGTTAGATGTACAAATATTATTTACTTTTATACTCCAAATCAAAAGGCACACACTTCCTGCCACTCTACACACAGTCCGTGCAGGAGGATTCACAGCTCAATTCACTTCGGGGTGTTTTCTCTTTTCCCTCCACCGTCAAATGCGTGACCAGAATGTGCTGCTGCTTGACAACAAAAGTATTATTTGAAAGGACTGCTTCATTACAATGTAGTGGCATTGTTGATAAGAAAATATTAACGACCCCTTCAAAGGACAGTAATTATGACATTGCCATGCGGTGGCGCAGAAAACTAAAGACGACACTATAGTTTCACTTTAAATAAAAAAAGTACTGTTGTTGCTTCGACTGAGCTGATTCACTGGAAATGCTTGAAGTATTTATCATTTGAATGGTACCTTGACAGATAATAATAATAATAATAATAATAATAATAATAATAATAATAATAATAATAACAATAATAATAATAATAATAATAATAATAATAATAATAATAATAATAATAATAATAATAATAATAATAATAATAATAATAATAATAATAATAATAATAATAATAATAATAATAATAATAATAATAATAATAATAATAATAATAATAATAATAATAATAATAATAATAATAATAATAATAATAATAATAATAATAATAATAATAATAATAATAATAATAATAATAATAATAATAATAATAATAATAATAATAATAATAATAATAATAATAATAATAATAATAATAATAATAATAATAATAATAATAATAATAATAATAATAATAATAATAATAATAATAATAATAATAATAATAATAATAATAATAATAATAATAATAATAATAATAATAATAATAATAATAATAATAATAATAATAATAATAATAATAATAATAATAATAATAATAATAATAATAATAATAATAATAATAATAATAATAATAATAATAATAATAATAATAATAATAATAATAATAATAATAATAATAATAATAATAATAATAATAATAATAATAATAATAATAATAATAATAATAATAATAATAATAATAATAATAATAATAATAATAATAATAATAATAATAATAATAATAATAATAATAATAATAATAATAATAATAATGATACAAATATGATGATTATTATTATTATTAATAATAATAATAATAGTATGTGAATCAAATAATAAAGTAATAAAAACATACTAACCATACACTGAATACACAGTGTAATACAGTCAATATTATTTTCTATTCTGTGTTTTCTATTCTTCAAAATTAAACACAAACAAGCACAGGAAAATAAAAATTATGAAGGCAGAAGTGGAAATTTGAGGTTTCCCCTCTGGAAGATCAGGCAGAGGAAACAGACACACACACACCCCCCCCCCCCCCCCCCCCACACACACACACACACACAGACACCCTTGTGAAATTCCTCCCAACCAAACAACCTGAGCAATTAGCTGCACCATTAGAGCCTGGAGAAGAGAAAAGGAGCTGCGAAGAGAAGGATGCTTACAGAGCGGAGGAGAGAGAAAGAGAGAGTAAGACACGGAGAAACCCGGTGGCTCTTCTGCTCTGCCGTGATCCACTGTGCTATTATGTGGAGTGTCTCGGCGTCGTCGCCATTTCAGCCAGGAGCTGATGAACTGCCGATGAACAATTTCGCACTTCCCTCAGACCCGCGCTCACACACACACACACACACACACACACACACACACACACACACACACACACACACACACACACACACACACACACACACACACACACACACTCCTCCTCATTAGTTTTTGTCACTTGCTTGGGGATGCCAGGCACAGGGATAAACGAGACCACTATCAGCTGCTGCCTTGATAAGCTGCCTTATCTCATTAGGTTCCACATCAAAGTTAATCAGAGATGGGAATAGTAATTGGCCGAGCAGACAATGCCACAGATCATGAGGCTTTCTGTAGTGTATGTCATCTCCAAAACATCAGTAGGCTGGGGCTGCAAGATAGGGTGCATCTGCTTGAGAGAGAGAGAGTGTATGTGTGTGTGTGTGTGTGTGTAGGTGTGTGCGTGCGTGAGTGAGTGAGTGAGGGGGTGTTTGTAAGAGCTGGAAGTGAGTGTGCATGATGAAGAGCAGGGGAGAGAGAGAGAGAGAGAGAGAGAGAGAGAGAGAGAGAGAGAGAGAGAGAGAGAGAGAGAGAGAGAGAGAGAGGGGATGAGAGGGGATGAGAGGGGAAAGGAGTAATGGCAGAGGCATAACAAGCAAGCTGCTCAGAATTAATGAGCTTACTCAATAAGAAAAGAATAACCAATCAGTGTGTGTTGGGCAAATATAATTTGGGAATAATTGCTTGATTGCTTTTCCATAGTAGGCTGATTTGACCACACACAAGAACTGAGAATTAAGATGTCAAGACAAGAATTAATTTGGCAAGCGAGGGCTCACAAATGTTCCACTCGCTCCGCACTCGGGCGGCTGGGGAGGCACCAGGGCCGCGAGTTGGAGCGCACTAATGATGAAAACACAGTGGTAGATTGCGTATTCATTTCCCTGTCTCTATTTTACATAAAGAGAGCCACGGCTAATGCCACAGATGTTGGGATATCATACAAAAAAAAAAAAACCTGCGCGTATGCTAACACATTTAATTGGCATTTTTGCATATTCCACTCCATTGTTGGTAGCTAGTTGCAGCTGATTGTTCAGTTTGTGTCCTCATTGATTTCAGTGTGCGCCAGCGTGTGTGTGTGTGTGCGTTTTTTTTTTTTTTTTTTTCCTTCTGAGGGGTGACTGTCTGGGGATAGTAATTGGTGCATTTTGACGCTTCCCATCCCCAAACAGTGCTTATTTCTGAAGTCTTCTCTCCTCTCTCGATTGCCAATTCGTGAAGGCTTAGAGTGTGTCTTTCATTACTTGCTACCTACTTTGAGAAATCAGTCTCGACCTCACCCGCGACACACTCGTGCGCGAGGCAATGAGGAAATGTTTTTTTGTCCTCTAACAAAGTGCCGGTGGTCAGAGGAACACATTAGAGAATAACCGACAGGGAAAAACAGTGCGGAGAGGAGCAAAACAACACCCACCCTGGGACCCTAATGGCCAGCTGCACCCTGCTAATGATACACACCCGATACGCGCGCACACAGGTCTGCACGCACAACCCCGTTGCTCCGTTTCCATTACAGGGCGCGGTATATGGTCTCCGATGTACACATGGCAGGGGCTTATTAATAGTAATCGTGGGGCACGATGCAGGCTAGAATCCGACATTAGCGCCACATCAGGAATGGATTGCGCCTGCCTCCATTCAATTTGGATTTGAATAAGAACTATATCCCAACCTGACCGCATGCATATGAATTGCCACATATATTTGCTCCCACATGTGTCTGGTACTTAGTTCCAATTAGGCTGAAAACACTGCCGCTGTGTCGGAGGCTGCTCGCACCATCTCAGTTATCACTTCCCCGCAGGTTTCCGCGGCTGCGGCTATTCATTTTCAAATGTGTGCGTGTGTGTGTGCGCGGCAGCATGTTAGGGGGTGCGCCTCCGTGCGCATGTGTGCATTGACATTATTTGAGCAGCGAGTAAGTAAAGGGAATAAATAAGCAGGCAGGGGTCCTGTCATGATGATGTTATTGCCGCCCGGGGTTTGCTTGCGGCATTATGAGGACAGGCAAACTGCCATATCGCACACAGTCACACGCACACAAATACACACACACATCCCGGGGATCTAGGGCACATCCTATAGCCACATTTGCTTTGATCTGCATTGCACCTAATGAGTCACAGGCAATGTCTCTGTGCACACATCAAGGAATTTGCAAATGTTAGATTATTTCGCTCGGGGATTAAACCTCATTTTTGCGTGTTACGTGTTAACCTATTAGGCCGGTTCATCTGCAATGCTAATACCACCCGTGCAGACAGCTGTCACTGCCCTGGAGAAGAGAGAGAGAGAAAAAAAAAAAACATGATCGTGCAATCCTCGAATGAGTGATCCCTTTACCGATTGGTGGCGGTGAACTTCGCTGAGCCCGAGTGATAAGGCTGCAAAATTCCCAAGTTGCCAATAGCTGCGAAAATGATCAGACTGTAAGGCAAAAGGAGAAATTGTGCCTTCCGGCTCAGGGGCTTCAATCCAGGGTATGCCCAGATTGACATTATTTAAAGCTATGGAAATGGGCTCTGGCTATCTGGAGGATTGCTAAAATAAGAAATTTTCCAACAACATTTGTGAATACGCTGACAGGAGAGGATAGGGGGCAAAAGAAGAAAAAAAAAAAAAATATATATATATGGATATGTGCTATGTGCGTTCTCGAAAAAGCAATTTTAGGGTAATTTCGTGATTTTATGATCTAATCTAGGTAAATAAATAAACAGACATGTGTGGAGGGAAAACCCATATGGCTGTAATGCTCCCGAAAGGACCTCAGCAATCTTTACTCAGATGCCACTTTAACAGGATTCACTGTGCGCTCCATGTGTACACCGAGTGCATTGTTTTCCAACCTGATGCAGCAGAAATGGAAACAAAATCCCTTTCAATCGTCGCCTGTTGTTCCGCCACGACACGTCGGCAATGCAACATTTGTGCATTGTTTTGTATGTAGGCTACATGGGGGATTGTATTATGCGTTGGTCAGTAAAATAAAACAATGTTCCCGCTAGATGCAGCTTTGGGGAATAATTTGTAATGTTACTATAGTGAAGCCGTAGTGGACAAACACACATAGTCCCCCACCCTACACACACTCGCTCTCCCATACTCACACACACACACTCATACATCAACTTTTTTATCATGCACAAGCACAAGGGAATTGTATGGGCACACTGATCGGCAACGGCAATTGCGTGTGACATACAGTACGACGGTCCAAGTGTGTGTGTGTGTGTTTGTGTGTGTCTCTGTGCTGTAGCACGGCAGTATTTTCTGCATACGAGCGTGCGTGTGCGAATGTGTCTTTGAATGGATGGAGTGTGTAATCATCATCTGTGAAAATGTGTTGTGAACACGGGTGTAACTTGGCCCACGAGTACCTATTCAAATGAACACAAACATCAATTGCTGGCCGGCCCCTCGTTTTTCCAGCCTTGAGGGGGGGGGGATGCTGTAGTAGTCACGCACATGCTCCACCCAGGATACATCTGTGATGTTTTAATGTCACCGAATATTAATCCTATTTATCCTGTTTTATTTTTTTCAATTATCGCTTTCCACTTTTGTTGAACCACTATGCAAATTAGGGGTGGACACACATGCGTGTGTACGTGTGAGTCTCGGGGTTGTGTGAATGCGGTGCTGGACACTTCAGCGTGCCTAATGGATACAACTTCATTGGATATGGTCATTATGGATGTTCAAGAGCGAAGTGACCTCACATTATCACAACAGATCCCCTGCTATTCTCATCCACTGTCTAATTATGCATGGGTGCTGTGCACAGTGCAGTATCCGCACAATATCCAGCTTGCCAAGGCGGACTTGATTTCATCATAGCTGGCTGGCTTTTTTTTGGGGCTGACTTTTTTCAGTCTGCTTTGTGAAAATCTGTATCTTTGGAATACATATCAGCCGAAATACTATGGCCCGTGGTGAGCCCAACTTTGTGGAGCGATTCCAGGCTGAAAAGTAAAACTAAGCCTAATTCCGAGATTCTTGCCAGAAAACGCTAACTTTAGTCATTGCCCGTTGGTCACCCAGCGGCTGGAGCCTGAATATAGGGAGTTTCGGCGCACAAAGGCTAATCACTGACAGGGTGGAAGCAGAGAATCCCCTGGCCCACCCTATTTGACTTAACTGCTCCGTTTGTGCTCGTACTGATCCTGTGGTCTTTGTGTACATTGTAATGAGTGCTGACATAATCCTGCGGATTTTCCTGGAGGCCAAACCTTTGCCACCCCCATCAGGCCTGGGGTCTCTCCTGCGATCAGGAGGGTTGCCAGAGGGAGGGGGGGTGCAGCACCACAATGCCCCCCGACCCCCATGAGATACTTACATTTAGGGCTGGTTTGAAGCTCTCTGTGATTGAGCTCGTAACCCATTTTAATCCTATTAACACTAGCCAATAAAAGCTAAATCTGCTGCAGGACAGGCAGCGCTGGGGCACGGAGGCTGGGCTGGAGATAGAAACTGGGGGGCTGGGACCAGAGGGAGGTATTGTGGAAGTATGAACATTTTGTTGCAAAAGGGAATAAAAAAAAATAAAAAAAACGCTGAATTGCAAAGCCTGCCCTTAAGGGTTATTCTTTTTTTAGAAAAAAAAAAGAGACGAGGAAGCAGGAAACAAAGGACAACACGAAGAAACACAAGGCATAGACAGAGAAAAATCGAGAACAAAAAGGCCCTTTGTGCCAAGTGAGCCTCAAAGAGGTGGACCACCAATAGTCGCCATCAAATGTACACAAGGTTAACTCATTCGGCAAACATCCATCTTGGCGCTGGAAGGATGTGTTATTGCCGGAGTGGGGTAATAAATGTACAGAGCAGGAAGTGAGCGCAGTGCCTTGTGGGTGACGGCACCTCGAGGTCGGGGGAACAAAAAACGGGGGAGGCTCTCAATGCACTTTTGTTTTGGGTGCATCGCGGGGCAGAGGGGCCAAGTATGCTGGTGGTCCTTGCCCTAGCCCCATCGCGGAGGGAAGGGTCTTACACATCCAGTGTGGCAGCTTAAAACCCCCCATTGTAAAAAAAAAAAAACAAGAGAGGAGTGACAGGGCCCAAACAGACAGAAAGAGTTCTTTCGCCAAACAGGGCAGGATATGACTCCTAAAAGGGCACGGGGGCGAATGAACAATAACTCCCATGAAGAATGAAACCCTGTGTAGGGGAACACTGACACCGCAATTCCTCACCAGGTGTCTTCAGTCGTCCCTGGGTGCCGTGCTCCGTGCTCGGACGTATTCTCGCCCTCTTTTTCTTTTCCCCACTCCCTGGCTCCTTCTCGTCCCCGCATCAATTTGTCATAATAGTGGCCTGAGCCAGCAGCAAAAAGCCACATATATGGTTAGAATTGTGAGTGTGTGTGTGTGTGTGTGTGTGTGTGTGTGGGGGGTGGGGGGGGGGGGGGTTGGTGGTGGGGGGGGGGGGGGGGGGGGGGGGGGGTCAGAGTGATGAGGTGTGATATGTCATTACGTCTGTGCGAGGTAGTCTTTGACACAGGTCATTAGATACAGGAGCCTTAACCAGAGATGCGACGGGCCATGAACCGTAACTCCGAGGGGAATAAGCGGGCACCCCTGTTCGGGGCTCCGGCATCATTATTCAGACATGACAACGTATTAAACCCCGCTTCTTTTGCCCCTCTCCCTGTGGAGTATCTCCGGTGCGGCCGGGGAAGTGTGCATAATCCGCGAGGTGAGACTCGGGATTGGCCGACTGGTTGAGACAGAGTAGCCAGCTCCTGTGAACCTCCTGTGAGGTCTGCCCTTCTCTCTTCCCCAGGGCGAGGCCCTTTAAGAGTCCTGAGATCCATCTCTGAGATGGGCCACGCTTGCGCTAGCCCAGTATACATTTATGTATGGGTCTGACCTTTACTATAATGAGTTCACATCATAACCACTGACCTAAAAACCAATTCGCAAATGCTCCACACCACTGAGGTTGCAGTTGTCAAAAAGAAGGGGGAAAAAAAAGCAAGTGTGAGAAAAAAAAAAAAAAAAGCAGGAGGGAGAGAGAAAACCAAAAAGCACACCAGTGAGCGAGACAAACATTGCTCTTGTGCAAAGTCTCATTTTACAAGCGTGTTAGCTGGGGGCTAATTAGACAACAACCCATCTCTGATCTGTGATGATGACGATGATGATGATGTTGATGACGATGGGTGTATGATAAAAGGTCCTGCTACTCCCTCTTAATGTTTACTGTGCAGAAATAAACACAGAGCTTGGGATATTTTGAAATGTTTGTTCTTAGTGCTTCATATTCTTTTCATATTTGGATAAATCTCCGAAATTCGGAATGAAAAGAAAACAAAAAAACACAAGAAATGGAACAACAATAACATCAGAAATATGGACTGAGAACATGAAAATGATAATAAACTGAAAATCTATATCAAAAGTCGGATCACCAGGCAATGAGCAGATGAGACAGAAACACTTTGTGATATTTATTATCGTATCTACTAACGTATAGAAATTGTATTAAAAAAACATGTTAATTGGGGGATCAAGTATTATTTGTATAAGCTGACCCTCCTTCAGCCTTGAGTTTGAGAGTTTCGGACAGGTGGCCCAATAGAGTCTACACTACAAGAAAATGATCTAATGTGATATCAATTTCATCTATACCAACATCCATTTTCCACAAAGTCGAAAATAATTCATGTGCACGCCTATTGATTTGTGTGCGTGTGTGTGTGTGTGTGAGAGAGAGAGAGAGAGAGAGAGAGCAAGGGAGAGAGAATAAATGGCTTCTGTGGGACCGAGTGAATGCGGGCCTCTGAGAGAATACCTCTGCAACCCAGTGTGTGCCCTGTTCACAATAGAAGGGACCACCCTACCAGTTAAGATTGCAAATTCAACCAGGGGAAGTGGGCTTGGAGGAATTGCTTTGCAATATTGCATATGACCTCCTGGCTACAGGTACATGATAAGCACTTATCTGTTTGCACTAACCGAGCACAGGCATTCCGGGGCTTCTTTTCCTTCCGGCTGAAGTATTTCTTCCATGTGCAGCGTGCAACGCATCACATATGCGCTCACCGGCAAGCCCACACAAATGCGGCGCCCATGTTTACGTCCCAGAAATAATACCGCCGCACAATGGAAAGAAAGGCAGCAAAATAAGTAGCTGCCCACCCTGCCCCTCACCCCAGCTCATCCTTCTCATAATTAGCTCTCTTGTGCCGTTGTGCGCCGCACACAGCCGCCACAAAGCAAGTGCTTCATGGGAGGAGGTATTTATCAACATTTCCATTTACCGCGTACAAAAAAAAGGACACAAGCGGCACATTCGCCTCGGTTCACGGACAACCTCTTTTAATTCGGCGAGGAAGGGAGCGGGTTTTCAGCACACGCGGCGAGACAAGCATATCACAAATAGTGCCAGGCAGGCAGATAGGGGCTCATAACAGGAGATCATCAGTAATTTTCAAAAGTACTGAGTTCCGCCGCGAACGGCGTTCAGCGGGTCAGAAAGTGTACTTGACAGGAAATATGCATACTGAGTGGATCCCACTCCCCTGCTTTTCATTTGCATTGTGTATTGATTTTTTTGGTCCCATTTAATACAACATTACGTGTGGGTCCACGGCAGCTTTTAGGTGTCTCTGGAGTGGACCCGTTCCATCGGAGGCTTAATGATAATTGCAGCTGGTAGAGGCAAGGCAGATTTCATTGCAGGGCCATCATGGCCCTCTCGCCCACCTCTACTTCCATTCCCATACCCCCTCCTTGTGTTACGCACACACCTGCATTCACATACGCACGCACGCACGCACACACACGCACACACACACACACACACACACACAATCAGCCCTAGAGACAGTGGCAAATGAAGGAATGCATCGAGAGAGGAATAATGCTGATCACCAGCCTCCTTTGACCATTTGTCTCCACAGGACCACGATGACATCATGCAAAAAAATTCCATTTTGTTAAAAAATTGTAATAGAAAAAAAAGGAAAAAAAACACACTTTAGGCCGCTTCTGTTTTACCATTGTTTTACCAATGACCTTCTCCATAGCTCACACTGGGAGTCTACAGTGCATACAAAGACATTGCCAGAGAACCCTCTGCTGCTGCGGCGGCTGCTGCTGCTGCAATGCAAATCACCTTCTCCCAGGAGACCCTGATTAATGCCATTATTGTAATACAATTGGTCACAATGTGGCTCCCTTTGAGAAAAATAAAGTCAAATATGTAACTCCCTAATAACATGATACTTATCGCCGGGCTGGCTTATAAAACTGTTAAACCGTGACACCAAAACACACAAATCATATTAAGGTCCCGGTCACGCTCCCGCGGCTCGCTCTCGCACACGCCCACGCCGAGGTTAGATATTATTAAGCTGTCAGCGACAGTGCGGGTGATAAGCGGCTATTTGGTCTACAAATTAGGCATAATTAGGGAGACATGTTGCCAAACAGAGCCGCAGATATCTTCATCTGGCCCAACTATGACAGCCACCCAATGCTGTGTCTGGCTTCACGCAGGCGTTTTCGAACATGAGGATGAACTCAGGTGTTGGCGAGCAGATAGTAAGGGCCGTGTGCTTTTAGTCTTTCAGTCCCTCTGCGTCTCCGTGGCTCACAAGACGCGGACCATAGTCGCATGTCTAGGGAGCAGGGCTGATGGAGTCCGTGAAGGCCGTCTCCTTTTTTTTTTTTAAATAAAGGGCTTAATGTACATCCCCTGTTTACAATACATCCGCAGCCACCGCCGGACATGAACAAACATTCGCGAGATAAAGAGGAAGCGCTGTGCAATATTTATTAGGCTCGACAAACACTTCTGGGCTTTAGTGTGCCGGGAACAGGGCTCTCTCCGGGGGCCCGCATTGGCACAGGCTGCCCAGGCAGGAGAGGCAGATGTCTCGAATTGCCAAGAGGATCCGCCTGCCTGCCTGCCTGCCACCCTCAAGATTGCTGCTGCTCCAATTCTCCACACAACTTTGAAACACACTCGATGTGTATGCATGTGTGTGCTGGCGTGTCTGTGCGAGTCCCATCCTTCCCTCTCTCTCTCTCTCTCTCTCTCACTCACTCACTCAAGTTACCTCCTCTGCCATTTTTTCATTTTCTCCGCGAACGCACTTGTAACTTAAAAATGCAAATGTGCCGATTGTTGTGATCATTAATGTGGGTCTCTTTGTGTTGTGTGTTAACCTCCATTAGGCGGGATTACGGGGACAGAGGCACACTGGCATTTGGTCAGTGTCACAGTGACGGCACTTGCTGCTGGAATGCCCGGCTGTCACAGCCGGCTTTATCGCTGGGGTTTTTTTTTTTCTCGCTCCTCCGAGTGTGGACTAATAAGCCTAGAAATTACAATTGCCTCCCTGCTGAATCCCTGATAGGCGGAAATAATGATATCAGTGCCCTGCTAATCTTCTTGGCTTGCCGCTTGGCACCGGCCTATTGAGGCACCTGTCATACTTGCGTCCGATGAGATGAATTTAATCTATCTGCCCGTAATGACAATAGGGGCCATTTTAATGTTATGGATGATATTTGTCAAGGTTCTGTCTTTTTTTTTTTTTTTTTTTCCCCTCCACCCTCCGCTTTCTCCGGCACGTCGTAGCCTATTTGAGACATCCAGTCAAGGTATCGGCACACTTGGACACTAGCTAAAGTAGACTCAGATAGTGAGCCTTTGTTAAATCTTGTTCTCATTTAATAAGGGAAAGAATAGTGTGGTTTCAGAATTCAGAATGTTTCTCAGAGTGATACACTGTCAAGAAAATGGTCGAATATTGGGCCCAGTGCTTCTGGGTCATTCAGTGCTCCACAATGTCCTTCAAGTCATTATAATCCTAAATACATTTGAGGCGCGCTCAGCCTTCTCGCAATAGTAATGCATTTCATTACGAGGGATGTATATCACCGTAAAGGCACGTGCGATTCCTCGGGCGATCATTAATTTACTCTGGGGAGAAGAAATCAGGGTTTAGTTGGTGGGGCACGGCGGTGGTCGGGAGCGGATTTAAGGAAAAGATGTATTTATATCAATCATGCCGTCCTTTGATTACAGAAAGATCCAAGGACACCTGATCAAGACGATTACAAACCATGCCCTGCCCGTTTTCGACTTCCTAAAACAGACATAGCCATGGTTGTGACACGTCAAAGTCACATTGCTGCCATGGACCTGTGTGGTTCAACAACTCCATGCCAGTGAGGGTGTGCATGTTTTGAGGACTCCAAGAGGGGAGATATGTCGAACTGAACTAAAAGAACGTATAATGTGAATTATTCCCCATTTTGCTTTTCCTTTTTTGGTCAGAATGGTTTTCGAATAAGCTCAGCCATGGCTGAAAATGTGCAAAGAGACAAATACAATATGATTTACTGTCAACAATGCAAGTCTTTAGTATTAGAATGAATGCTTAACTTATTATCGTATAATAATATAATATAATATAATTTATCAGGAATGAATACAAAAAAAAAGATTCCAATATGGGTTTAGGAGCAATCTATGTCTTCAGTTATGTATGTAACATTCTTAAATTTCAAGCTGATCCATTTCTAACATTCTATGCATGTGTTCGTTTAGCCATATTCCGTGATATTTATTATATGACGCGACTGATATCTGATTGTTTCACCAAACAAGTAAAATGCACTGGTCACATCGAGACAGGCTGTGGTATTGTGATGAAATAGAATCACGGTGTCATCGTTATTGTTTCACAGCTATTACATTTTGGTTTACGTCACACGCAGTCCACCGTTCAAGTGTGAGGGCAAAGACTTCAGACTAAAGTTATGAAAGCGATACCTTTTGTATGGTCAACGCTGGAAAGACCTCCACAAAGCATCCCTGTCTCTCTTGTCACTGAATGCGGCTGACTGTGTTCGACAAACACAGCCGATGGCAAAATGTTTGGTTCCCCCCCATCCCCACCACCGCCACCACCACCACACACACCAACACCCGCACACACACACGCGCGCGCGCACAGACAAGAGGCTGCAGCAGGATCGATTGTTGTCATAGAAACTCTGTCATTAGATAAATGACTGCTTCCCCGAGCTGTCAGATTAACTTTGACAGAACAATCAACACTATGTTATTTATGCCTGGCTGACAAAGAATCGTTTCTGGCTTGGCGAGAACAGAACAATCCCACTGTGTCCCCAGTTGTCCTATTCAGGAAAGTGCGCCATGACAAGGGTTGAGTTATGGAACGCTGGACTTGGATTTACTGTCTGTTTATAGGCCAACGTTTGAATCGCTCTCCTATGAAATGGAAATGAGGCCTTAGTTATTCATTGGCATCTTGTTGAAATGGACTTCCTGTCAAGCCATGAGCCCCGAACGTATTTTTAAATTGGGTAAATAAATAAAAAATGCCGTTCTATGTATCCCTGTAAACAGGAGAGAACTACTTCTCTGTTCTTGCCGTATGGTGCCAATTATTCCCCGCAAGGACAACAGAACAGATGTATATTAATATACGGCACATATACAGATGATGTTTGACGGGGAGAACAGTGCAGGAGCAGTAATTGTCCTTATGATTTGATGTGTTTGGCATCGAGCACAAGTGCATCGTGCACATAGCGTGTTTGACATTTGTCAGGTTAAGGAATTTGCTTTCAGCGGATGCCGTTCACCTGTTAACTATGATTCAAAAAGAAAAATCACAAAAGATGCAGATTTTACACCAATTACCGGCATCGACTGTTTATTAACTGAAAACCAACTAGTAGTGTTTACGAATCCTGGTGTGTGTGTGTGCGTGTGTGTGTGTGTGAGAAGAGAAGACCGCCACGCCGTCTGTTTTGTTTCCATCTTCAGTGTTTTTCCAAACTGATTGCCTCTCCGCTTTATGCTCTAATTCGAAATCTGTTTGGCTTTCCTGGAGGAGAGCATTGTTCTCGCCCCGCACTGTGCTGTTAATGAGTATGGTTAAGAACATCATTATTTTTTAAGTATCATTTGGGTGTTCACAGTGGGTGATCTCAACAATAATCTGTTTTCTTGTTTCATATCCAGAGTGACAGCAGTGGGTGCCTCTTTAATACCCAGAAAATCATTAGCACTGAGAATAGTGTATGCTGAGCGAGAGAGAGAGAGAGAGAGAGAGGGAGAAAGCGAGAGAGAAATTGTAATGAAGACGTATTAACTACGGGTAATTTGGTTGTTCTTCAGCTCGAGTTTCCCTTCGCTCTTGCTAGTTGGTTTTATTTGCATTGATGTCTCCTCAGAAGTAGTTTGCTTCTTGAACAAAGGGGCTGGCGTATGTTAAGTGCTTTTGAAATCACAAGCGCTCCAGCCACGAGGGCTGGGCCCGATGAAAGGGTGTGAAATTCAATGTGGAAATCGATTTCACTATCTTCACGCTCGGCCTTGCCAAAGCACCGTTTTATGTCAAAGCAGCTGACACGGGGCTACCGTGTGCATGTGCGCACATTTAACACACTTCACACAAGGAGGGACTCGGAATATCGGGGGGGGGGCACCCTGGTTCTTAAGCCGCATGACTTCATGCAAATTCCTGCTATGCTATGGACGGAATACATTAATGCTGTTTTGTCTCAATGCGAAGGCTTAACAATTATGAAAAAAATTGAGAAAAAGATGGTACCGCACCATCGGCCTAAAGGCCCCCACAGCTAACACTAAGCCACTTGTAAGATACAAAGGTCGAATACTTGATTTTCATTTCCTCAACAACAGGCACAATCGTATTACAGTTGCGCCAATGTCAATGCTGTCATTCAGGACGAACGACGAGTGGAAGAAGGGGCAAGTCACAGGAAGTCAGGGGGGGGGGGGGCGCTTGGGGTCCTTAGATGGTGTATGCACATCATTATACTCACTGCAGTCTGTCAGCACTGAACCAAGCCAGTGTCACCACTTTCTTCCCGTTTCCAGAAAAACTGCTTTCTTCTTTTTCCAAATAGCCATGTTGTTGCCATGACTCGGGTCGTCCGTCCGTCCGTCCGACCATCATCCATCCCCGCCACCCGGTGTATGTGTCGGCTGAATGTAAATGACAGCTCAATGTCTGCGCCGTCACAAAAGGGCTCACAGAGAGCGCGCGCGTGGGCCGATGGAACAACAGTGTGAGAGCTCCTCTGTGGCAGCGCTGGCACTGCCATCTGTGGGGATGGGCAAACAGGAAGCCCACACAATGATATTATACGGGCCTCCTCTCTCTCTCCTGTGATTAATGGCCGTGATATATCCGTCAAGCCGTTTCACCATATTTAACACTGTAACAGCAGGTTGCAGCTGGTGTTTGCAGAGAGAAGGAGCGAGCGAGGGAGAGAGAGAGAGAGAGAGAGAGAGAGTAAAATCTCAGTACAGAATAATCACCCCCCCCACTTTTCTTGTAGGGCATTAATAAGCCAAGCGTTACGCATAACGCCAATTAAGTGCACCCGGTCAAGACCGTCTGACACAAAAGCAGCGGTGACAAGTTAAATAAAAAAGCAGCGCTCTACGCTTTGCCCCGTTGGACCAGGTCTCCTATGGGTGGGGTGGGATCCGTGAAGCTCCCGGTCAGGCGATGAGCTGGGGGAGTCAATTAATGGCGCGCCGTCTTAACAGGGCTGTGACGGGGAGCCACAGCAGTGTTACCTCGGCTCTCGCTCGGGGTGGCCAGATCTCTTTTGTGACGCGAGCCAAGTAAATAAATACCCAAATGAGGGCGCACAAAGGCTCCGGCAATATCCCAGGGCACCTATTATGCAAGGGGCAGGGGAGAAATTATGCCCACGACAAATTACTAATGATGAGCCAGTGATGTCTTGTTAAGCGACATTGTTTCCCCTCAGATCCCTTTGTGTCTGCGCCTTGTTCTGCGTTTAACGAGACACCCAGACGCAGCTGAGCGGCTCGGCGATATTCTTCGCTTTCTTCCCCTTTTTCTCCTCCTCCTCCTCACCGTCCCTCCTTTGCATTTAACTTGTGTGTGTGTGTGTGTGTGTGTGTGTGTGTGTGCCTCTGTTTTTCCTTCCTCCTCACATCCACTGCCACTCAGAGGGCCTGATTTGGCGCATGAGAACATGCTAGAGTGGCGCCGCTCAGCAGGGAAGGGCCTTTTGATGCAGACCCCCCTGGGATCCGTCCACTGAACCAGCAGTGCGTATCGCAGATGTGACAGCTTTCATCTAACAGTTAACTTTTCCTAATTAAAGTCCCAAGTCTAATTACACACCGGCCTAGTTGATATTTCTGAGATGGTCATAGCAGTTTTCGGGGGGGGGGGGGGTATAAGAGACGGGCGAGAGAGAGAGAGCGGGAGAGAGGGAGAAAGGTTTTTTTATATGGAAGCAGTGCCTAGCCTTGCTTGTGCCCTGTGTGGGCTGTGGCCTTACCTGGGTGTGTGTGTGTGGGGTTGAAGGGGGGGGGAGTGCATGCCAAATGGCATGGCCTCATCTCATTTGCAAAGATGCTGCCACTGAATGTGAATGAGCAATTATGAATCGGGGAGGGAAAAAAATGGTTAAAAGAAAAAAAAACATTCCGTAATTAACAAGGCAACTCCAAGCACAAGCAATGGAAATTAGTCCTGGTGTAATAAATTAGCCTGTGCATATATTACATGAGATGAACCCCCTCGGGGGCCTCGTATTAGCAGTTTTGGCCGTACACGCCTGCCTATTTGAATAAGCAGTCACTCCTTCATCGCAGGCCGAGTCGCAAGCAGTTCTCTTTAAAAAAAAAACGATTTTATACAACTCGTCCTCCCCGTGTCAGCTGGGTGTGGTCTCTTTGTCCCCACGATACCACACGGGCTGTTGCATCCTGCAGCCTCAATTCTGCACACAGTCTGCCAGGCTTCACGGGTTTGTAATCATTGGATATTTTCTATTTCACATTGATTAGAGTTACCCATTTCTCCCGAGCTATTTTCTCTGGCTCCGATAAACAAATGTGAAATTAGAACCAGTTGAGATGAGCTGGAGGGGTGGGGAATTTGCATCAAAATAATACAGTGCGCAGATAACAAACCAAAATCAGATAGCAGCAACAAAAGCTTGCAAATTGCGAATTAAAAGGCATGATGTAAATGGTTTTCTGTCATTAAGCCTCAGCTGCCATTTTGAGGACGGCGGGGCTGGATGCACGGCTTCTTTTTTGTGTGTGCGTGTGGGTGTGTGTGTGTGTGTGTGTGTGGCAGGGGGGCTCCTGGTTGTGACGAGTCTTATCCAGAGAGATTATTCATACTTGTCCTTCTGCTTGAATTAAAGCAAGAGTGCTGGAGCCAGTTAAAGCCAAATACTTGAATGGCTAGTGAACTCTCACCTTCACACGCATCCATTTAGCTCACAAATGAAAGCCAAGTACAGTCAGTGGAAAGCCATAATGGGTCTTTCTTCTTGCAGAGTGTGGCCATTACATACTAATTTCTTCTGGAGGCTCTTCAGGAATTTAAACACTTGGCTGGAGCCACCGAGTCTTGTGCTGAGACGAGCAGACCCAACAATGCCAACTCGCAAGGTGCTAGTGCTGGTCGCGCTCGTGCCGACCGACTACAATTGTGCCAAATTGGAGGGCGAGAGGATGTTGCATTTAGGCCTGTAACCTTAAGGCTGTTTAACAGTTGTTGTTTTTTATAAACTTGACTTCTTTGTTATTTGTGGCTCTGAGTCTGTGTTTATGTTGTCAGAATAATGAAACACTGTGCAATCAACCTAGACATATTTGAAAGAAATTGACCTCAGACTATAGTTTGCATTAGTATATATGCAGGACTGAATTGGTAATACTACACGAATCCCTATGTTGGCCAAAAACAGTCTTTTTCTCCATAATTTGCTCCCATTTCAGCAAGTTCAAATCCGAACGGTGTAAAAACTGACCATTGTGTATTTGTAAAGCAATTAGTCCTCGGTGAATCGCTGTGGACCTACCCAACCATTACCATTATCAACCAGCCCACATTGTTGATGAATGGTGTTTTTGCGCCAGATTACCCAGTGCACATCAGTAGCGCCCAGGAGGCAGTGATTTGATTATGCAATTAGTGTGGTGGATGATTAAACGGCTTAATTAATAGAGGCAGATTGGGAATTTGGCTAGAGTTGACAATATTGAGCTAACTCACTAGTTTGTGGGGATCTTTCAATAATGAGTCTTTAGCCCTTTTGTTCCGTGTAATGCATTGATGGCAAGACAGCCACTGAAAGACACAACACCACACACAACACAACAGTTGCCTTCATTTGGCCATTATGAATTTCAAGTGACATTCTTTTCAGCGTGGCTTTCCACTATAATGGCCAATATTTCCGGTGGCGCGCTGTTAACCAGCTAATGAGTCCACTCAGCGAATCAATAAATATGATTATCTATCATTGTGACACATGTCACCAGCTCGGTCTCGCACTCCAGGCTCAGCTGTTCCTGGGGACGAGTAGGATTTCACACTTCACGCCTGCTTTGGAGTCATTAGATGTCCGCGATCCCAGCTTTCCTCCTGTGGCTTGAGACTGGATCTTCCCACAGGATTTTGCTCAGGTCGGGGGCTTTCGTCGTATTTACTGGATTAGTTCGGCTCTGAGCTCTCCAGCGCGGCGCACACTCGTACGTTTGATTGACGGCCCGCGGGGGAGCGAGTTATTTACTGCTCGTTTGTTTGCTCCGGCACGGAGATATATGCGTAGATAGCAGATTGTGAGGTAAAGTCAATGGTGGAGTTGCACGGGCCTTTGTCAGTCACAAATAGTTGTGGCAAAGGCACAATCATCGGAGCATGTCGTCTCCCGACTCGAGCGGTGTTTGCTGTGAGTGCATATTGTCTGCGGCACTTGACACCGGAGTGCGAGGATGCGGCGGGCTGCTCACTGGCACCTCAGAAGCAGGATGTTGTCTTGTATGTGGAGAATGACGACCCCATTGACTAGGATGCTACTCAACATAATTGCCGCCAGTGTGTTACTTCTACTCCGGCATTGTGGCGAGAGTTTCGCTTGAAATAGCATTTTTTTTTTTTTTTTTTAATCGGTGTCTGGATCGCTGCTTTGGCGTTTCGTACGCGCACAATCTGAAAAGAAACATTGTGGCGGAAGTGAATGGTTGCCTTTTTAGTAGGTTAACCCCGGTTCCACTGTAAAAGCTAGGTGCTAGTTGAGGTTCGAGTTTCGCTAGGTAAATCCTTTTCATGGGTAAACGTGGTAAATGATGGAACTTGCTGCTGTTTTACTTCAGTATATTGCATTGGGTCGAGTCAATCAAACTGTCCGTGCAGTCATACAGCTGTCGGACACGTCTGTCTCGTTCAGAGCGTGAATGCAATACAGTAGATATAATTACACTATTTTAATCACGTACATTGAGCAGTCATAATCAAATGGACAAATTACTCGGTGTGCAATTTTCCATGTGTACAAAATTGCACTAATAGAGGCTTTAAAGCTGGATATAATTATTTGCTTTTCAATTTGCATGGCTACATCATCCCTTTCCAGTTTGAGTCTTGTGTTGGCTGAAAGGTATGCCATGCATAGGATTCTACCCACACAACACAGCATCTCACTCAATATTACCCACTTCTTTACTGATCCCAGTCAGGTCACATTAATGTCACTGCTGCATATCGATATGTCACTGTCTGTTAATTAAAGCCACGGTTTACGGTGTATGTTTTTTCTTTAAATAAATGTAATGAAAGAAATACCGTTCAATTAAAATTATTAATTTATTTCAATGTTTTAACAGAATATTTCCTTTTTTTTAATTTCAGTGTCTTTGTCTAATTTTTAGATGTAGTATTTATTTGTCTAAACACCAGAAATTGTGAATTCATGAGCAATGCCAAATTCTGTAATTTTTATGACTGTTCATGACAGTTCATGACAAATAATCAAAATTGATAATACTCCATAAATTTCAGCAATCCAAGTTATCCAAATCTACACAAAAATACGTACTAAATTTCAATTTCTATAAAAACAAATGACTTATAGCTCTAAGTTTTGTAAATGAATTAGAAAAAAAAAACACCTAACTATATCTTATTTAACTGTTTTATGTCAAGTCAGATCATTTCAATTGGTGATTCCCCCCCCCCCCCACATTGTGTAAAACGTTAAAAGCGCCAAGAATAGTGGGGAGAATATGATTTCATGTTTGGATCAGGGAGAGCCTATAGGCCTGCGAGCCCCTGTGCAAACTCGGAGCAGATTCCCCATGCCGCTGCCAGTGTCAGCAGCCTGTCTGTCAGTCTGCCACGCTGTGATTGAGACATCAACCTAATCCATGTTTACACTGTCCTGCCCGTGTCACGCCTAGCTGTTAACCACACAGAATTAGGCCGTGTTTGACACCTCCTGCAACCCGCCACTTGAACCCACCGTCGACGTCGGGGCTCGGAGAGCAGTTTGCGTGCTCCGCTTGCGGGGAAACGGCATTGTCGAGGGGCCGGGAGAGCAAAAATAAAGGAGGAGGCTCTATGAGGCGATCCGCGGTGGGTTTTCACGGTTAGAGGGGGTGGAAGGAGAAACGATGGACGGCTACATCTAAGTGCCACTCCTTGAATATCCTCTCCGGCTCCCCTTTCCACTCTGCCTCTCTCTCCCCCTGTCCTTCATTCTCCTCATGTCTCTCCTCCTCCCATCTCTCTCCCCCATTCTCTCTATCTTCCTCCGCTTCCCTCTCTCTGTTGCTTACTCAGAGAAGCTGTCAGTGTTTGCTTCTCCTTATCCAGGTTTCTAATCCGCTGCCAGTGAAAGAGTCCACTAAATAGGTGCCTTCGGGAAAAAAAAAGGGGGGGGGGGGGCAGGCAGAACCATTAGAGGAGAGTTTATCAGAGTCGCTCAATCTGTTATCAGTCCTGTCCCTCTGTCCCTCCCGCCAGCCACCACCTCCCTCGACACAGAGCTACTGATTATAGCCCCTACCAAACACACACACACACACACACACAGTATGTTTGCGCATGTCTGTTCAACAGCTTTGTTGGTGTGCCTTGCCATAAGTGAGTGCGTATGTTATTGTGTAGTGGGGCCCATCAATTTCTACACCACCTGAAAATGG
Organism: Colistium nudipinnis; assembly: GCA_016785305.1. Taxonomy (NCBI): domain Eukaryota; kingdom Metazoa; phylum Chordata; class Actinopteri; order Pleuronectiformes; family Rhombosoleidae; genus Colistium; species Colistium nudipinnis. The sequence continues at coordinate 415,400 of JAFBJU010000352.1, read as the reverse complement.
CTGCAGCCAAGAATAAACACTGCCCCCCGCACCCCACCCTCTTCCTTCCCCACATCCTCTTTTCATCAAGGGTGTACTCTCGGGTTAACTTCTTTTACCTGATCACAAAGGGACCGAGAAATAACATCCAATGTGGAGTATTTCACCAGGAACCACAGAGGAGACGGAGAGTGTCTCTGAGGGCACTCTGAGGAGCGAGGCGAACGCTCTAAAATATGCCTGCGCCGTTTTGTTGGCACGGGTGCCACTGGGACCGAGAGGGGAACGCTGGAGTTTACCTAAGGGATAAATGTCAGAGGATCAGCTAAATTAGATCCTGCCTGTATTAAGACATCAACTGCGGCTGAAGTGTGCATAGTGCATGTGTGTGCTCCGTGTGTGCGTGCGTGCGCGTGCTCTGCCGTGTGGACCCTTGCTCTCAGCGAGACTGCAGTCCAGGCTAAAATGGAGCTCAAAGCTGAAGTGGCAGAATAAGCTGTTTCCCTAGAGTTCCGTCTAGTGCAGAACAAACCGGTGGAAGGAGACGGTCGTCCTCTATTACGTCACACCGTGCTGCTCATTGCCTACGGCCAAATGAACCGCAGAGTGAATAATTCACTCTGATAATTAACGTTTTAATAACGGATTTTTTTTTTTTTGTCTTAAAAAATTCAAACATGCAGGACAGCAAGGGTATAGATAGTGGCGTGAAATCCATTCACTCTAATATAGTGACACTGTTAGCTGTAGGACTATTGGGCGCAGGGAGAGAAAGTGCAGCAGAGCTCCTTGACCACTCGAGCTGCAGGCATCTCAGGCCCATCTTTATTTGTCATTAGGGTTATATGGGTGGACGCGGTGTAAGTAGTGCTGTGGCCCTCGTGCGCGAGACAGGGAATGTACACCCCAGGCCCTGAGTGTAGTGTGCCGACTATAGTCTCTGAGAGCACTGCTGGATACACAGCTGCAGGGATTTGCTCGGCTCACTGACTGTTCTCATGCATCCGAGGCTACCGGAGCATGCCGGCTATCAATTTTATATGAAAGTACAGACGGGGAAATGAGTGCATTTGGATACAGTTCCCGTGGACCATTTGCTGGGAAAATATCACCGCAGCCTTTATTGGAATTTGTGTTTTTCACAATTTTGATGTCTCCATCTTGGTTTAGGGGGGGGGGGGGGGGACCACAGCACAGCGCACGGCAACCACGGGAAAATGGCCGGTGGTTTAGAGGGACACCTCTGCCACTCCGTCCGTGTTCCGTCATTTAGAGGTAATGGCCGTGACCACTGCCTCCGTGTTTACATAGCAGTGGGCTCCCAGCACCCAGCCTGTGACAAATTATAAAAGCCGGGCCTCTGTAGCCGGGCTGCATTTCATTAAACTTTAACTTCCCTTATCTGCAGCGGCAGAGGACAGAATAATAAAGGCTGACAGGTATCTAAAGATGTATGTTTGGACTAGGGGACAGGAACAGCATGAGAGCCTCAGCCAGCTTTGTCACCAAAGATGGGACATATGCTGTGGGCTATAAAAACTGAAGGCAGATGTTGCCGTTTTACTGAAGCCGGCAAAGGCTGTAGACGCTGATGGCGCTTTGCACATATGTCCACCATGAATAGCTGTCTGTTTCCCTAACAATGCTTCCTGCTGCATGTGACACACACCAAAAAATAGAACGATTCCGGTATTGTTTATCATCTGATTCAATACTGTGAAATTATCACATTCACAAGATGTATTAACCCTTTAAAAAACACATTTAAAGTGTTTTTGAATCCTACACAAAATGTATACCTGGTGGCATTCTGGATGTCTAGGTGGTCACATTTATGATTCTAGTTTAGAATCAGGTGAAAAAATGCATTGCTAAAATACTGTCAAACCTTAATAATAATAATAATAATAATAATAATAATAATAATGATAATAATAATAATAATAATAATAATAATAATAATAATAATAATAATAATAATAATAATAATAATAATAATAATAATAATAATAATAATAATAATAATAATAATAATAATAATAATAATAATAATAATAATAATAATAATAATAATAATAATAATAATAATAATAATAATAATAATAATAATAATAATAATAATAATAATAATAATAATAATAATAATAATAATAATAATAATAATAATAATAATAATAATAATAATAATAATAATAATAATAATAATAATAATAATAATAATAATAATAATAATAATAATAATAATAATAATAATAATAATAATAATAATAATAATAATAATAATAATAATAATAATAATAATAATAATAATAATAATAATAATAATAATAATAATAATAATAATAATAATAATAATAATAATAATAATAATAATAATAATAATAATAATAATAATAATAATAATAATAATAATAATAATAATAATAATAATAATAATAATAATAATAATAATAATAATAATAATAATAATAATAATAATAATAATAATAATAATAATAATAATAATAATAATAATAATAATAATAATAATAATAATAATAATAATAATAATAATAATAATAATAATAATAATAATAATAATAATAATAATAATAATAATAATAATAATAATAATAATAATAATAATAATAATAATAATAATAATAATAATAATAATAATAATAATAATAATAATAATAATAATAATAATAATAATAATAATAATAATAATAATAATAATAATAATAATAATAATAATAATAATAATAATAATAATAATAATAATAATAATAATAATAATAATAATAATAATAATAATAATAATAATAATAATAATAATAATAATAATAATAATAATAATAATAATAATAATAATAATAATAGTTCAAATGCATGAGTTTTCAAGGCATGGCCAAACTCCTACTGGTTTTAAAAAGTTGTATATACATTAAAAAATAATAATTTCAAGACGTTTCTTTGACAGCGGTGAATGGTCGCATCACAAAATATTACTTGAGGTATGTTGTCACTCATTATTAACGACAACAATATGACTCAGCCTTGCCTGTCTCCCTCTGGTTGTGCCGGCCTATCTGAAATCCACTTTACACAAAAAGAGCTCTCAGAGAATAAACTTGGATCTCAGGTGTAAGTTGGACGAGCTTTATATCTCATAAGGACAATGTGGCAAGGCCAACATTAAACCGTGTTAAGATCTCCTGCGAGAAGCAGTTGATTGATTCCATAGAACCTTGTTCATCAAGGCCACCGGGTCTGAACCAAAGATATTTGGAATGTGAGGAAGAAAGAGGTTGTTACGGCGACAAAAAGCAGTTGAAGCAGCCTTTGTGAGTGCCTGAAAGGGCCTATCTACAGCGTGGTAGGCTCTCCCGTTGAGCCGACGAAAGACTGCCATGTAAATAAAAGCCAAGGGTGAGCTCACAACTTCGCCTGCATGAAGAAAAATGGCCACAGTAACGTTACAGGCGCATACACAAATAAGGCACTTCCACTTCATTCAGCGCTGCACAAGTGAAGGAATTTCTTCATTCGAGGCGGAAAAAGTTAATTTGTGTCCTGCGGTATCGGCTGGCGGCTTCGGTTTCATTGTGCTCACCGCTGGCGAAAATGTTTCGCGGGAGCGGCGACCATTTACTCACCCTGTCATATCCAGTTTCAAGTCTGGCTCGGCTGTGTACACTTTCAGTGCCGAAGCGCCGCCAGATTTTTTGCGGTGAGTTTCTTTCCTGCACTCTGCGTGAGAGGCTGTTTTCCGTGGATCTACCAGTGTGTGTTGATAGACAGCTGTGCGCATGCTGAGATAAGGTCAGATACGGCCTCCCCCGTGGGCGGCGCCGGTGGCCGCGGAGGGTATCGGCCCGGCCCGAGGAGTGGACTAGGTGGCTGAGATAGCCTCCTCCTGCGGGCGAGCAGGTCTGGAGTGCGGCTGCTGCTCTCCCCACCCCCCCCAGCGGCCGTGTCCTATTGGAGTGAGCCCCTTCACCGAAGCTTTGTCTGCGAAGAGAGTAGCCGAAAGGGCCCTCCGACACACTGGACCAGACCCTTCAATATACACCCCCCCCCAGCTTCATAACCAGCTTTAACTACACACACACACATGCTCACATTCTACATACGCTCATGTGTGGCAACACACGCGAGTGCCAATGTTGTTTTAGCAACTGTTTTTGTGTGTGTGTGTGTGTGTGTGATTTTAGAGTTTGAACAGAGCCGCTAAGCTCAAACGCAAACACCGGGAGCGAGAGCAGAGCGCCATCTGCCCCATTCAGGGCCTATCAGGGCTTTCACTGTCCATTTCCAACAAGGAAAACCTCTGCATTCATTGCAAGCCAGGGGAGAGAAAAGAAGCGAGATAGAGTTGCACACCGCGAGTAAGTTAGTTCTTTATCGACAGTGTTTTTTTTCTTCTTTTTGACTGCATCTCTGCAATGACAAAAAGAGATGTAATCAATAATGATCAACCTTGAAAATTGCTGTAAACAGACGGCCCATTGAGAAGAGACGTACTTTCACCTTTTTGTACGCTATTTGTGCGCTTTAATTTCTCATCCAAAATAAAATGAAAAAAGTTTTTTGCATCGCCCAGACTCTGACTGTGTCTGCTCCTGGCAGGAGATTGCAAATCTTCCAGTCAATAGCAGCGCACAATTGTCTTTCGTGTCATCACAAATAATAAGCCACCTTCGCCCGTCTCTCGGCAGATACGTCTCCCCATTTAACTCACACCATGTGTCGCGACGCGTGACAAAGCCCAAGGGGTGACATATCTAGAGAGAACTCTGAGTCGATGAGGGGAAGGCAGAAAGAACAACGGAGCAGAGGACGGCGGGGGGGGGGGGCTAGGTAGTGTTAAAGAGGAATGTAGTATAATGTATAGTGGCTTTGTCCCGGAAACTACTCAAATGCGGCAGTGACACATTTGAAATTGGCCCCGGCCTGCTGACAAAGACAGGCAGTGGCGCTGCAAGCACTAGCCAATCCATACTCTCCAGACACCTGGAGAATCCTCAGATATTGACCTTCAATTCAGCCGGCATTCAGAGCCGATGAAAGGAGATAAGCACTCTAATCTGTCCGGCGTCTTCGCGCTCCCATTTATTGACTAACTGACACTGACTTATTCGAGCCCTGGCCGCACACTGTCGCCGCGCGCCAATGTGATACACAAACCTAATAGATGTTTATTTGAAAGAGGCTAATGTGAAAATTGCTGCTAAAGACACATGAATCAATTTTCAAAAGCCAACATAATTGGATATTCCGGGACACTCATTAAATGTGAATTGACCGTGGTCTTCTTGTCTGTCTGCGCTCCCCCCCCACCCCTCCCCTCGTCGCGATGTTTCCTTGGGTGACATGTTATTATGTTCAGTTTCCCTCTGTCAGTCGTAGCCATTTAACAGATTGGCTGCCATGGAGAAACTGCTTTAAAATTCTCAATGAAGGAGTGTGCGTGTGTGTGTGTGTGTGTGTGTGTGTGTGTGTGTGTGTGTGTAAAATTGATGAGTCCGTATCTTTCGACTTTTATGTGCACGCGTGTGCCTGGAGAGATACATTTCCACGCTATACTCGGGTAGGTCCCCGCAGCCCTCCCACCGTGGTCCTACATTTCCACATGGCGGTAGTAGGCTGGGTGTTAGAGGCACTTGACCACGAGTAGGGGAGTAGGAGGAAGTGCTCGCTGAGAGCCTCTGTAGAGGACGCCGGTGCCTACATGCTGTCTGTGTCACAAAGACGCCACGAGGGTGGCCATGTGGACGGAAACACACATAAAACCAAACACGGCCCAAAAGGCAGATTATCGAAAACAATCATACACACACACGAACACACGAGGCCAAGCATGGTCCCGCATTCTATATCAGAGAGCCATCCGGTCATTATCAGATACATATTTACATGTATATGTGAGCCAGCACATCCCAGGAATACAGATCTATTTAAATTCAGACGGAATCAGTAAATACCCTCCTCCGGAGCGCCAGAAGAGGGGGAGAGACAGAGGAAGAGGCCAGCATATTTATTTGAGTGACATTGTCTAAATTGAAGTTTGACACTCTTCACCACTCTAACCTTTATGCAAATGTGAAAACATCTATATGTGATGGACAGAATTCAATTAACTGAGATGACAGAAAATAATCTAGTGAACTGAATACATCATGCAGTTGAAAGGTAACATAATCATCCCGGTGGGGAAGGGTTGGCGGGGTGGGGGTGGTCGGTGGCAGAGAGACAGAGGTAGAAGAGAGTGAAAGAGAAGGAGAGAGAGAGAGAAGGGGGGGGGGGGGATCATCCCGGTGGGGAAGGGTTGGCGGGGTGGGGGTGGTCGGTGGCAGAGAGACAGAGGTAGAAGAGAGTGAAAGAGAAGGAGAGAGAGAGAGAAGGTGGGGGGGGTGGGAGGATGGGAGGGAGGGCAGAGAGGAAGTAGAAGATAGAGCCCATTTCTCCGCCGCCTTATCGAATGGCACAAGCTCTATTTCTCCAAAGCGGAGTCTTCAGTCCACTAAACTCTTGATCTCAAATGAGAGACCCTGGAACACTGTTGCTAAGCAATTAGGGGGGCTTATTGAGCAGCTGATTCCCGCCGCTCAGTGTCCATCATTACAATTTCTCCTCACCTCACAGACTTCCATACTGATGAACAGCAGCCAGCGCCCACTGACCACGCACAAGAAAATGGGCTCCTTCGGCAAGACTGCAAATTACACCGCTGCACACCGCCACCCTTATTTAAACCCAATACATCAGCATCCCCCCCCTGACACAACTGTTGCTGCACGGACGCTGAAGGTGTGTTTGCTGCACGGGCGCTGAAGGTGTGTGTGGGTGACGGAGCAGGAGAGATAGAAAAGCAAAAGAGACAGGGTCCATAAATCGGGAAATATTTGGGTGTAAAATAAAAAATATATATTTATCTATATTTTTTTTCTTCTGAGGCTCTAAAAATCACTGACTATCACCTATCCTAAAAAAAAAAATAT
>JAFBJU010000352.1:374535-408389 GCA_016785305.1 Colistium nudipinnis | reverse complement strand
GTGAGCAGTTGGCCAGATGGGGGCACCCTTACCCAAGATATGAGACACTACAGTGCACTAGTGGGGGGCAGATTTTCCCAGTGCAAACAATGCTGTGTGTGTTGATGTCTTTATGCTTGAAAACAATGCAAAAGTTCAAATACTATACTTAACAGTGTTCTCCTACAATAACATATTTTTAAAATAACTGTATATATATCTCCATGCACGTAGCCCTAGCTCTGCTAAGATTGGCCTGGAAAGGGATTTTATCATACAAGTGCGCCTCAGTGTCCCCTACGACATTTGCCACTATGTTTTCTGGCCATTCTTTGACTGCAGCGTGGTATGTGAAAGCCAGAGGAGGACACTATGTGTTGGATGCCAACACTAGGTGGCTCCGTCAACTGCCCCACTGGATCGTCCAGTGTTTACATAATGAAGATTTTACAGCTCCGGCCTAATCTTAATTTAAAACTCAATGAAGAACGATGTGGGCTTCAAAAACCTATCATCATTGTAGATTATTTCCTTATTACTTCAGAAAATGCATGTTGGGACAAAATTGCAATTATCAATGATATATGAATGCCTGACTGTATTAGAATGTCGATTTAATCCTCGCCATTTACATAGGGCTAAAAGACACAACGGAAACAGCTGTCGTAGTGGATGGTTAAGTGACTCGTCACCAGATCTCTTACATATAATGTAAGTTCCATTAGCCCGGCAATGGCTACTGTATGGCATTTAATTAAATATAACCTTTCAAAGAAAACCCACGGCGAGCAATTTAGAGAGTAGTTACATTTGAAGCTTGCGTTAGGTTACTAGGGCTTTTAACTGCTGCATCCCCTGCACAGACCGTTAATTAACATGTTTTAGAATGAAGTAGATGTGCAATGCACTAATCATTCTCTAATTCACTAAGAACTGCAGCCTTTCAAGCACTGGACAGTAATCAACATGCCGGGCCTACACATTACGTAATCTGTAATTATGCCACGCTGAAGGAAAGGGAGAGATATATAAATAAATAGACATGAATTAACAAAAGCCAATTGATGTGATTGGTTAATGGATGCCTTTACGTGTTGTGAGGGCTTGGTCTGGTTTGCCACATCGCCAACGGCATACACTTTGTGACCTGCAATAGACACGTTCATGGGAATGCGAGGCGCGGAGAGCTTCAGAAGAAGAGAGTGTGTTCTCAAGGGGTTCTTAATAAGTTGAAATGCCGTAAACCAATGTTCAAACATTACGCCACCTGCTCTTTGAAATTATTTCTCACCGGCAATCAAAATTCTCCACATGTATTTAAGGATGATAACACATCAGTGTAAACAAATACATCTGCATTTTGCCCTTCATGCGATGGAAGTGAGTCCACACCACCCTGCATAGTGCAAGGGAATGGGCCAGTTCCAGAGACCCCAGTGCAGCATGGGTAATGTTTTGACTCCTCGGATGTATTAAGCAGTAATATCCTGGGCCGACTCCTGCCTCACTCATAGCTTTCCCTGTACATCAACATCCGTCCTACCCTGCTTCTCATTCTCTTGGCTCTTGACGGCTCTTTTGGGATCAGTTCTTTATACACTGAATCAGACTGACTACTGAGATATAAGTAGTATAGTATATCATGGTATATAAGTAATCATTTAGATCTTTGTTAATGCATTTCATTTCTTGGCAAAGTTTGACTGGGCACCCGAGTTTCAATGCTTATATGAAGATATGACAATCAAATTGTAAAGGTGCATTAAAATGCAACGTGAAAAAAAAACAAAAAAAACATGAATCCTGAGACAATTTTCTCACTGAAGACGATGCGAAAATCAACCGCACAAATTAGGACTGTTGAATAAGAAAATATCAAAGTCAAGTGTCATGGCCGGAAGGTGAGCGGACTGGACGTCTCGCTCGTGACCATAGCAATTCAACAGTTTTGCATTATTGTGCAAAAAGAAGTTCCATTTTATCATTAGCTCGGTCGCATCACGCCGGGGGGACTGTGGGGATCGAGCACACAGTTTCTGCTTGAAAGAGGACCAATAAACGGACAACTCGCGTGGGGGGTGGGTTCAGATATGTAATCGCTGGACTTCATCCTGGAGGCCTGCGGTTCAGACGCATACGTATTAGGAGAAGATCACACAGCGGGCAGGCTGGCCTCCGCCGTCGGGTGACACTCTCGGTGTCTTCAGCGGCGGCAGATCCCAGCAGGGGATGTCGCTGATTGCTGACCACGCACACAACAATGTCGCCTGTGAAGCCACAACTTTCCGGCCGCCCAGTCTTTGATGCCGCATCTAATTGGCCGAGATGAACTGTTGCTGTAGCAGCTTGGGGCCCGGGCTCCACTGTACGCCAGTCCACACAGTCCCTGTCTGCATTTAATTGGGTCCCCTCTGCTTCTTGTGTGTGCGTGTGTGTGTCTACTGTATGTGTGCGCACATACATGCAGCATATCAATATGTATATGCGAGCAATTCTGTACGTCTGCGCGTACTTGTTCGAACCACTGAATTATGGGTGTGATTCATTTATTTGCCGCTATCACAAATATAAAAAGTACAGCTTTCTTTTTTTGAATTCTTTTAAACCTGCGACGTGACGAGCGGTGTGGTAGAATTCAGATGGAGAGGCTTGGGGGTTTTATCGCCTGGCGGTTTGTTTTCTCAGTTCTTAGCGTAGCTCGAGGCAGGGGTGATTGGCTCGGATGATGACAGGGTGCAGTCGAGTAGAAGAAAGAGTGAAGGGTGTCGTAGTGGTTTGTTTTCGCAGGCCCTTCACTTCTCAGCGCTTGGCGATGGGTCTGGAGCCTGTTGTCGTGGCGGAAGGGCTGCGTGTGAGTGGCGCTTTGTTTAACTTCCTCTCAGTGCTGCAGGAACCAGCAGGGCCTGGTAATGAGTCTGCAAACAGGACTCAGAAGGAGGAGAACCACGTTCCCCATGACTAATTGCCGCGAGTGACGGAAACGTATTTTGGCAAGGGGTCCCGTTTAAAAGCGCTATAACCTGTCATCTGTTATTATTATTTTGCAAATCACAGTCCCTCAAAATCTGCATCCCCAACTCATGTAAGAGAACTTCACAGCTCCGCTAACTCACTCATAATAGTGGTATGGATTCTGCATTGGCAGTTACATACCAATAGGTATTTTCGTGTGAGAAATGAGGGGCAATTTTAGAAGCTGCGCTGCTTTGTTTATTTGCATAAAATTGAAGAAACACCACAAAGTATCATGTCTCTCAGCTTGTGCTGAACTCGCCGGTGCACAATGACTGATTATGGCAAATTACTATCCCTGTACGAGCTTCCGGGAATCCGCTCTCCGTGCTGTATGCAGCCCCTGAAGCAGGGGAAGAGAAATTGTTCTGCCCAAGTACCATAAAAACAGATTGGAAGCTCGGCACTGTGAATTAGCTGCACAGGAAGCCCCCTAAACCCCCTGTTTTATTCATGAGCATGAAGGCTATCGGAGTCTAAGAAACCCCTGTGGTCTCGCCCGCCACATCAAGGTTGCATGCCGCGTCCATGGAAGGCTGCATTATAAAAAAAAAATTCACTCTCCACGCCACATTAAAAAGCATCAGAGATTAACTGCTGCCATTATTCCAGATATATAAACAAATTCTTAACCCCTTAATACAGCGAGGCAGATCACTCCAGCGGCCATGTTGAAAGATTTTAATGAGCAAACGTCATTCAGCTCATGGAAGCCCGCTGAAAATGCCCACAAGTTACATTTTGTGGTTCAGGGGCTTTGTTTGGGGAACCAGGGGAAGAGTTGTGTGTGTGTGTGTGTGTGTGTGTGTGTGTGTGTGTGTGTGTGTGTGTGTGTGAGGGGGGGGGGCTTTGCACAACTGTTGAGGAAATGCATTGTGGTTGGTAATCCTTTGGAAATTGAAACAGGGAGAGGCAGTGGTGCCTGAGGGAGGGTGATGCAGTGGACACACACACACATGGCAGAGCAACACGGGTGTATTGCACAGCCTGAGAAGTTGGTAGTAGCCACAGGGGGGCACGGTGGATTGGGGCCAAGTGAGAAGAAGGTGAAGAGGCCACATCTGCCAAAATTGCACAGGAGTGTGCTAGAGAAAATGAGCTTTCGAGTAACGTCTCGTGCGGTCTGTTTGCCGTGACCCTTGTTCGTGCTGCTCCTACAATGTCTTTACAGTTAGGCATTCATTAAAGTGCGACACTACTCGGGAAAAGAAATGCAGTTATTTCATACAACATTATGTAAAATATCTAAATCTAACCTGTTGTGCTCAAACGGGTCCCAAACATAAACAAATATGTTCATATGTTCACATTTGTGCTACAGGTGTAGCACAAATGTCCTTGGTCACACGGTGACGGGATCGAGGGGGAGTGTTACTCATAGAACGTTTTCCACCTTATGACCCGTGATGAAGACGGAACATGCACAGCTCTCTGTAAAGGACGAAACCCAGCAAACAAACAAAAAAAAAAAGAGTGAGCCGTGACTGAATGGGAGCTGCGGGCACAGAAATGTGACGTTGAATGGCTACTACAATGCTTACACTGTGCATCCAGGGGTGCTTTCTTTTTCAGTGGCTAAATGCAATTCTAAATACAAGTGGAAATAGTTGAAAAAGGTCTCCAATTCATGGTATGTCCCATGTAATAAGCATGGAATCCCACATGAACGACTTCCTCAAGCAATGAGAGGGGATCATTTCCCTTCACTCTAATATATGGGCAATAATAACAAAGTTGCCAGTGTGCGGAGAATCACCCAGTGGGGGGCCATTTGTTTGTTTTCCATTTTTAACTTCCCTTGAACGCTATCAAATGTGTCACGTGACGTCAAGCGCACGATATATGTAGATTTCTGAGCCTTGTTTACTCGGTTTGTCTGGGTGCCAACATTTCCTAATTGTCCTCTCTGAATTTTGCAACTTGGGCTCTCTTGTCATTACCGTGGCTCTGAAGTCATAATGAGAGGAATTGTTATCTGAAAGATGTCCCCCCCGCTGCGAAAACACATTAGATCTAGACTGCTCATTTCCATTCCCCCTGTCATCGCTATAGAAATGACGTGCCGTGCTTGAAACTGTTTATTTCCAAATTCAGACCTCCTCCGCGGCAGCCATCGGCTTCAATTACCCGTTTTTTTTTTTTTCCTGAGCGGAGCCATCAGGCAGCCTGACACTGAGGTCCAACCTAATTCCCACCTTCTCCAAAGTCAAGAGCATAATGTGCAGATAAAAAAGGTGGAAAATAGCCTGCCGCTCATTAGCATGCAGCGCCCGCCTGTTCATTTGCCTGCCGCGAATGAAAGTTCTGACACTCAGCGCCTTGTGCAATGCGAGAATAGTCCTCTTCAGACTGCCTTGTGTCCTTACTGCCACGGAAAGGTCATCGGCAGAGGTGTGCGCCCGCACGCCGCTCTCCACGGGCCCACCTGGGAGAGAGGGGTGAGCCGGGGGGGTACGGACGCACGGAGAACCTCATTACCTGCTGAATCAACATATTATTGCCATGCTTCACCCGGGCCGAATTGTTTACAAGTGTCTTTAGCGCGGGCAAAAGCCTGCTCTGGCGGGCCACGACCGCGTTCATTAGTCCCCGACCCCGGCGATTATGTGTTATCTGATACGCTGCTATCCGGCTTGGCTGCGTGAGCAGGGCCACTGGCCTGCATTGGCCTGGGCTCATTACAACCCCTCTCTTTTTCCCTCTCTTTGCCACCCCATCCGCCCACCCCCCCCTCTCCCCCCTCTGTCTGAGCTCCCTATGAATGTATCCATTAGCCTGCCAATGTGTAAATTGTTTTCACCTGCACTGCGGGCAGATGGGGAGCAGTGTCTCTGTCGTGATTTCCTATGCATGAGCTTTCTATAATCAGTCGGAGAGTAACACGATTCCCCCTCGCTCCGTGCCAGGAAGGGAAAAAAAAAAAAAAAAGAAGGGTGAGCTCGTGCGAGCGTGCGCGCCCTGCATGCACACATGCATGCACACATGTTCTCACAATGCCGATGAGCGATCAATATGCACGCGGTGGGGTGGGGATACTGGTGCCGCGGTAGCGGTGAGAGGGTTCATTATGGGAGCTTGCCTCGCGACGAAGTGATGGCTTAATACGGAGGAGAGAGGGCCGGGGACTGGGCTGATCCCCGCCTCTGCTCGTCCCATTTTCAGTTCAAATTGGATGATAATTTGACCTGGACGACAAAAGCCACATAAGCGCGATGACATCCTGCGAGACGGTGTCAACCGAGCGTGACCCCCGGTGGAAGAGAAAGGTCAGGACGCAAAAACAAATGAAGCATTCCCCCGATGCCTTAATGCGGATGTGACATGTGCCCCGTGGGCCTCTACTTGTGGATTGGGTCAAATGGGTCTTTCTAGGACTGGATTAGCTCTTCAGGTGGAGGATGGAGGATGGAGACGTTGGTGGATCACGTTTTTAATTAAGGGCATAAATATTGCTCTGAACATCAACCACCATATTTTACCGTATATGCAATGTTTTTTTACAAAATGCTGGAAGGCAGAAAAATAAAAAGGATTCACTGCCACGGTATTATATAAAGTACGTGTGATATTGCTGTATCACTTTGAGTACCTGGGTATACGCTACATTAGGACAGAGGATACCGGAGTCGCACAATGAGACAATATCAAAAACAACACACGCTTACCACTAGCACAGCATTAATAATTGTTTCACTTGGGAGCAGGTTCACCACCACCGATCACCATCTTAACTGGACCAGGGAATAGCCTAACAAATTGGGCCTGCTACAGGAGTAAGCCTCACGTTCTGTGTGTCAGGCATCTGACCCAGCTGAACAGCCCAGCCCACCCAAATCCCATCATCTGACAACAGCATACGATGTCACACCACCCTCGCTATCGGCCGTCAGTCAAACGCCAGACTCCACCACACGCTCTTGTCAAACTGTGAGATGATCCTCTCCTCTCCGTCTCTCTCACCCCCCGAGACGATCTGCCAGTCGCCTACCAGAATGCAAAAAAAGAAAAAGAAAAACTATTGGAAGGTGTCCGGACGACACCGGCTGCAAATGCCCCGAAGAAATGAATCAAGAAGAAAAAAGAAAAAAAAAGGAGAAAATGGAGAATGCATCTACTCTGCTCAGGCTACGACATCACATAGCGTGCGCGCACTGACAACAGGCCACTGTCGTAGGACCTGTGACTCTTTGTTGAAAAACACACTGAAGCATTGTGCTCTCAGACAGTACTCCAGACTGCACCGATGTTTATTCAAATAACAAACAAGTGCACCATCGTGTTGAATCTGATCTCCTGACTTATCCTTATCGTTACAGGAGACAACATCTATGGAAAACTTATAGGTTTTAAGACACAACTCTACATCTGTCATACAACAACAACAACAACAACAACAACAGACAATGAGCTTTTACACAGCTTAGCTCAGCCCCTTGGCGTTCAATTTCTTCTTAAGTCTCGACTGAAAAGGCAAGCATTTGAAACTCGCTCCCCTCCATCCCATTCTATTTTGTCAGCTTCCTTTTCCATGAAATTGTAAAGGGGATTTGTTGCAGCTTTTCATTCACTTGATAGCACTTAACTAATTGCTTTCCTCTCATCGACGAAAACGCACTCACAAAACATGGACCCACAATAAACGTTATGCAGTCATGCACGCATGTCTGCGCACACACAAACATATAAATGATATCCTGCTTTATTTTGCGATCAGTTCTGGTTTGGAACGGTCGCGACTAATATCGTCACCTTAACACATCTCATATTTTAAATACAACTGTGTTCAAATCAAACTGCAGCGATGCCAAACACAAGTGCTAACCTTTTGGGACGATTATAAAAGCATGGTCAAATCTCTCTTGCTAGTGGCATCAGGTAATAATAGAAACAAGTGACCATTGAATGGACAGGTGAAACTTGGAAGCTTTTGCACTCTGGGAAAAATTGTCAGACCTTCATTTGCAATTTCACAGGGAGTCACCTGCATTCTGCTCAAACAATAGGCTTTAACTGGATGGAAGCACAATGGCATTGTAAATGTTAAAATGTGTTGACAAATGTCACAAAAATCGCGACTGCTATTCAGACAGAACTATGAATGAGAAACATATTTTCGGCGCAAGTTCATTTTAAACTTGCCACAATGGGGCGACTCCTGTGCACTTTATCCTCCTAGACGAGAACTGAGGATTTACATTAACCCGAAACGCCGCTTCAGTATCTAAGTGATAGTGAAAGGTGCGAGGGGGAGGGCCGTGAAGACCGGGGAAGAACAGCCACAAAAAGACAGATAAACCCAACACTACAGAGAGGTGAGGAAGGAAAAAAAGGAGGGGGCGGAGAAGATAATTTAGCATTTGTGTAAGCTGTTTATCAAATTATTAGCTGCACAGATGTTTCTGACTAGCTAGGGGCTGAACATGGGCTCTGCCAGGCAGGGGAACAAAGGTCTGATGGATTCAACAGAGATGTGCACTGAATATCAATTCAATTTATTAGCTGTTAATTCTCATGCAAATCGTGACCCCTGTTAGGGCATACATCGATGGCCATAGACATTGTATGTCTCCAGAGGAGCAGCGGGGCGAGACGGTGCAGGAACACTGCATAAAAAAAACTACAAATGCGGAAAAATTATATTTTCAGCGCAGCCATTCATGTAGTAAGGTTCGAAAAATGTATGCATGGCCCTTTTATGGTTTTGCTGATAAACGCTTGGAAAGACTATACCTACTGTATCATCAAAATAGTGTTTATTTTGCTAAAAAAAAACTAAATGTGCAGGAACTACGCTGTAGATAATCTACAGCAAAGCTAACGTGAATGTGAATATTGTATATAGGTAAGGACCCACGTCATTTGTGAGCCATGCAGATTTGGCATGCGTTTGTCTGTGCGAAGCAATGGACGTGATGTTCACCAACCTGTATCGAGTCACACGTTGAGCCCGGGACTTTCACCTTCACGGAAGTGTCTTTATTTCTCATGCATTCTTGTTGCCACGGAGGGGTTTTCTGCCTGAAACACAAAGCAGGGGAGAGCGACATTAAACAGCGTCAGGGAATGTTTTCTATATGTTGTGAACCATAATCTGCTGAAAAATAAACACGGATGCAAGGTGCGACGTCCAACAAAGATTGATCACTGGCATCAGCTGAACAGCAGCGCCGCAGGTCTCATTTTCTTCATTGCTTCCCGAAGTACCGCCTTTCAGCACTCCACGGCACAAACAAAAAGCCGGGCAGAAATATCAATTATACATGCAGGAGGCAAACAAGGGGATTTATTTCACAACAAATAGCCTCATAGAGAGATACTGAATAGGGCAGATTAGCATGAGAAAGGGACAACAAAACTCCCCGGTTCAACAGCTAAAGAGCAATTTGATGGGACTGGAATTGGGGAAATTGCTTGATTAGGGTGTGCATTTGGAGGGGCTGTCAATTTCAGACTCCCACCAAGGATAGGAAGTGCTGTGGCTCTGACGAAAAAAAAAAATAAAAAAAAATGACGTGGCAGCTGCAGTCCAAACACGACATCATGACAACTGTCAGCGGTGAACTTTGATAATGCAAGACACGATCGGCAGCCATCGCTGCGAACGAGACATCCGTCTGCATCTGACAGAGCAGTGGGAAGCTTATCGAAGAAAGACAAAAAGGACATTTTGACGGCTGGTTTTCAGCCCAGTCAGGTCTTGCGGTTTACTTCTTTTTTTTTTTGCACTGCCACGTGCCCTGTGTCCTTTCGTTTGTTTTTCTTGGATACATTGATGTAAAACAAGTTCACCCAGATAAACAAGAAATAACACATAAGCACCTATATAAACTAACTGCAGCGAAGCATTTATCAATTATTGGAGTTTATCGTGTTAATGGCTACAGTCTCGCTTATCCGTTATTGGTAAAAAAAGAAAAACGAAAAAGAGTAGTGTTTGCTAAAAAAAACAACAACAAGGGTTGTACCCTGCACAGATTTAAAAACAACAACGAAGAGGGGCGCTCGCACCACGTGCTCTCTGGACTGGAGCGCAGTGATTTCTGGGACACGGTATCCATGGTGACCACGGTAAACACCAGCCACTTCCCCCTCCTCCTCCTCTAGGCTGCAGCAGCATCAAACATGGCTCTCGGCGAGGACCGCTACTACGAAAAGATAACATCCATCCAGCAAAGCATGCACCAGAGGTAAGCGGGTTTTGGTGACGCTATCACGGCGGAGACCTGGAGAATGTGCCGCCGCCGTCTGCCACCGCAGGGGACACGGGGCTAGCTAGTTAGCTAACCGTGTGGCTAGCCACTTCGTTAGCTTGTTTACTTTCGGAGGCTAATTCAAGTTATCGGCGGAGAGGCTGAAGGCGGAATCTGCGTGAAAATGGATGGAACTCCTGTCACGGGCTCGGTGCTTTTTTTTTTGTTCTGTGAGGCTAATCGGCAGAAAGGATTCAACATAAGCGGATGCAGTAGTCCGTTAACGAGCTAGCAGATGAGGACAGTTTATATTGCCTCGAATCAGCCATCGATTAGTCCTGTGCACCGTGGAGATTGTGCTGTGTTGTGTGTGTGTGTGTGTGTGTGACGGGTTGTTTGACCTGTGTGTCCAGGGAAAGACGGAGACTGGAGCTGGAGAGGGAACTGTTTGCCTACTCCAGATCTGATAAAAGAATGTAAGTCACCACATGAAGATGTCTGTGTACTACTACTGCGGATCTTACCTTCTTCTCATAGCCCTAACTTTCACATTAGATGCTCATTTATTTAGGGAGAAATACGTTCTTTTACATTCGCAGATGCACAGTGAGATGCTATTTTTAATATTGAGATATTTAAAAAATGTCGATCCGTTTGGGTAAATGAATGATTTGTTTTTTGCTAAACCCAAAACAACAGTGTTGTGTGTGTTTGAATATGAGCAGAGCAGTCTTGTTTTCATTATGAATCGATGGCTGTAAATAATAACGGGTGAAAAACAGCAGAGCTCGGGTTAATACGAGAGCTGGGAATTTCATTTGAATTTAAAACACAACGTGCTTCACCTTTTCGGGTCAAAGGTCAAGCTCTTATATATGTTTTTTGACTCAGCGCTTAGATAATATTTCTACTGAATCACAACTCTCCTCTGCCTCCAGCTTACAGATACAGTGTTCCAAACTGCGCAGTTATCTCAAGGAAATCTCCAACAGGGAAGAACGCGCGAAAATGAGGAACCTTGAGCTTCTCAGAGATGTGGAGTGCATAGAAAATAGCATGAGCGAACAAAGTCCTGACCATGGCCCCCTGCGACAACAAAAGGTATACACAAAACCCCCTAGGCTGAGTGGAGTGGTTCAGACCTTTTTTCTGAAATATTTTTACAATATTTAAATGTTGTGAATACAGATTTTGTCTAATTCAAAAAGTTATCAAAAGCTACCGTGACTAAAAAAAAAGAACAATTAACTCCCACCGCAGCAATATAGCACATTTATTTATTTTTCAAATATAAGGCAATGTGTATTTACTATTGAAGCGTATAGAAGCACATATTTGCCTTGACGCTATGTTGTGATTTTAACAGGAGTGGGAATATTTGCTCGCAATTGCCTGATGCGACAGTAGTTAGCACTCAAACTGTGCAATTTATCACGTCAAGCAAATGAACGAGGGGGGAAAACAATGAGCCAGTCAGATTATCACTTAAAACACAAACAACAGTGCTTGACAGCTTAATATCAAATTAACAAAATTGGCTAATTATGACTCGCCGAGTTAATTGCCCTATACAGAGACTCTGAAGTGCTCCAGAGGTTTAGTCATTCTCTCCCCTCAAGCAGTTGGTTTATTTCCTCTCGATGCTCTATGAGTCCTACCCGTTTGTTGTTGCTTTGGGTGTCGCCGCCCCTTGCTTCAGTTTATTAAAGGCACTCGGCTCCTTTTTTATTTTTTATTTTTTTTTAGCTTTAACTCTAATGTTTTCCTTTCAATGAATTTCAACAATTCTCCGAAAGAATACGAGTAAGACATATACATACCGAGGCGTATATATTTATAGGGCAACTTTCCTCTCGTCGGTGTTATTTGTCCTCCAAGAAGTACAAAGCCAGAAAAGGTGTGGGCTGTTGATCAAAAAGGTCTACTTCTGTACACCGCTGTGCCCTTTACCAGACCATTAGGATTTTTAATTGGAGTTTGGATTAAAGCGGTTAATCTGGCCTGTCAGATAAAGTCTTATGGGCGGTTGGCCACACAGAGGACACCCACTTGGGAAAACACATTGTGATTGACTGATGCTTGACAATGTCACATTTGCTGTCATTCCCCCTGCTTTTATTCCATATACAGATAATATTCAACTGCGCTATCAGCGCCTTGCGTTGGCATGGCGGTTTAGTTTACCTGCCATAAATATTATCTCTTTTTTTGTAATTATGTTTCACATTAGAGATTCAGTATGCCTCTGTCTGTCTGCCGTAATGTTTGTGGAACAATTTGTCTTCACATGCGTTGCAGGCTGAATTTTTCGAAAAGATTTCCAAATGTATGGAAGAAAGGAGGAAAATGGAGAAAGGGGTCGATTCAGCAAAGGTAACGCTTATATGTACAATATAAAATGTCTACTACTGGTAATGTAATAATATTTACATTTACAACATGTAAAGAATAATTCATCATGTACTTTATATGTCCTCCACTGTGTTTTATGTACGACCCCTGTTGTGTGCATGTGTTTTGACACATTTTGTTGAAAAATAGCGCTTGTTTTTGAATGTCCTATCCTTGTTTTTTGAAATGTTTACATGGTTTATGCAAATCTCAGTCCTATCAAGCTGTGTTTTCAGATTTAGAATAACAAAGGGACGTAGACATAATGCCTGGTAAGTCTTTAGAGGAGTCTACATTTAAATTGTGTATCTGTAATAGCACAGGTGTCTAATCCCTGCCGGTGCATCTGTACAAACGATGTAGTTCAAGCCCATAGCTGCTTTCTCCCTTCACTTAAAGCAGTTAAAGCTCTTTTAGATGAAATGTCTAAGACATCTCATAATAACTTGGAGCATGCTGTCTAGAGCAGTCACTTGTAACTGTGTGCAAAACCCCCCTCAGCCTGTCGATATTGTAATGAGCAAAATGGTACCGTCACTCCATTATGCATACAAGCCATTGGCTTGCAGTGTGCATGTCCCTCAGGCTGCAGCATTCATTAAGGGAAGCTTACCGGGCTGAAAGCTGGAGACAGATGATAACGGGATATGATTTTCATATTTAATACATTCCTTGGAAGAGCACACGCGTGCCGCAGATTGATAGAAGAATCAATTGCTACTTTAGTGAAACACTTTCTACTTTGCCCTGCAGCTACCGATGGAATCACTCAGCCAAGAAATTAACTTTTCCTCTTTTTTATTTTTATTTATTTTTCCTACTTTGTGGATCTGCTGGGCAGGCTGCATGGTTTACAGTGAATGTTATTAAGCAGCTAACTGTTTGGTATTTAAGACGCTTATCAGAAAAGAAACAGAAGCCATGCGTTTTGTTATTATGTTTGGAAGGAGGCTTTTTTTGCACCCCCCCTCCCCCCCTGCACCAATCCACCCACCCCTTGGTGACATTGCAGACATGAATCAAAACTTGTCTAAAGGATTTCTTATAAGATTAAAAGTAAAAACATTGATCCCCGAAACATTCTTCTGAAATGGGTTGTGAAAAGAATTCTGACCTTGGCCCTTATAAAATACACTTATTCAGAATTGTAAAGTGGATGGTTATTATACTTGAGTTGAATTTCTTTCAAAATAGGCTTGTTTAAACCCCGGCGAGAAATTTAACTGAAATATTTGAAGAATTGTATTGATGTTTGGAAAAATTTAGTTTTTCTGGGGTAATGGACGGATGAGTTGCCAGAAAGGATCATTTTTTGATAGATTTTCTTTTTTCACATTCACAGATCAAAGCGGTGCAAAGAAGGCACTGGGACACCTCCCTCTCCCGCCCGGGGAAGAATTTCACACATTCACCCACAGTCGTTTTTATGGACCAGCAGGCCTTCGGACCGTCTGACGCCGATGCTGGCACCACGAGTGTACACTCACACCATCGTTCACCCAATCACAGCGCGCACTCCCGCGACCATCGACCAAGTGGCCCTTTGAAGGACTTCGGAGTTGTCGGAGAGGAGGATGCCACCTGCAGCCGAGAACATTTATCAGATGACATTTCAGGCTCAAACGATTCCCCAGACGGCTGTAATTTGAGTGACAAACATGAAAGAATGATGGCCGTGCTCCCATCTGTTTGTGCCTTAACAGGCGCATCTGGCCGTGTGCCTTTTGAAAGTGCTGATGAACAGGAACCTTCCCCTCCGGTGACCTTGACGGGGCCGGAGAAGAATGAGTCTTCCAGCGGCAGAGGCCCCAGGAGGGTTGAGAATCCCCCTGCCGAGGACACTAACTCCCAAGACAGGGCTCATCAGACGCCCATAATCGAAGCGGCAAAGAAAGGTCTCAGCCATTTGATGCCACAAACCACTTTTGGCAGAGACGCTCAACACACACCAGGTTTGAACTGTGGTTTTCTTGCATATTGCTTTGGTAGTATGTGTCCTGAGGTCCGCCGTTGAAAGCACCTCATATTGTCCGTTCGATTAAGACAATAAGGGATGCTTTGTGCTGCGTTTGCGTCCAGGTGGCCGCGAAAGTGTCAGCACATCATCTTCCGATGTGCAGTTGTCAGAGAGCACTGCGAGTGACCTGTCCCTTTCTCTGACACAATCCGAGCTGGAGAATGACCCTCCAGAGGGAGTGGAGTACGAGAGGAATGCCACATCTGGAGGCAGCCAGCACAGTCCAGATCCATCCCTCCACAACGATGGGTCCGAGAACACGTCCTCACAAGTGACATTGAAAAGGTACCCATATTTTTGAACTTGTGTACATTGTTGTCTTGAATTTTCAAGGTGACGGCAGAGACCGAACATTTTCGATTGTTTCATGGCACAGAGTCATCCGCAGCCCTTCTTTTTTTTTTTACCCCCCCCCCCCCCAAAGAGAAGCTAAGCAAGCAGGGAAAGGAGAATGTTCCGCATGGCCATGCCGAACCACAGAGGGCTGTTAATGATAGAAGCGGGTGAAGACGCCGCGCGGCTCTCCTTGCCACCATCACATCAGAGACTGACAGAGAGGATTGTGGGAGTCACGGTCCGTGTCACCGCGCTCTCTGTAGCTCAGCGGCAGCTGCTGCGGCGGTGGCAGTGATGTATCTTACAGGGAGAGCTCAGGACCTGTCACCGACAGTATTGCCATAATCCAAGATAATGCTGTAACAGAGCAATTTTCTGCTTGAGAGACCTCGGGAAGTCCCCAGTGGAGGAGGAAATTTGTGGCACCATAGAGTGTTCTGGAGGGTGGGCATGTGGACAGCACTTACTGCCACAAATCCTTAGCGTGATGATGGCCTCTGAGTTGAAGGATCATTTTGGATGGGGGTTAGAGGCACAGGAAATCCCATGTGAACGCTTGCACCCAGAGCTTCTGCAGTCCCCCCAACAACACGCCGTATATATTACGACTAGGAGGTTATGTTCGTAAAAACAGTCAGAGAAAATATTATTTTCTCTTGTATTTTTTTGTTCAACTATCAGCTCAGAGACTGCCCCAGCGTTTACTTTTTTTGCCGTTTCTGTTAAATATAAATAAATGATAAATATCCATGTATAGTGCTTATTTATCGTTATGTCTATTTATTTTAGGTTCCGTTCCCAGTTGCAAATACGACGAATGCTTTCTGTGCATTATCTGTAAGTCCAAATACAAAGAACTATTCAGCGTATTATCTTGGGTCAAATGCTTTATTCTAAAAACGGGGTCTGGTACATATACGTATCAAAAGCAGTACGAGGGAATTTCATCCTTCCTGCACTGAGAGTGCAGCTCGTTTGTTGGTGTACGATGACGACGCAGTTGACTATACTGTTTACATCGCAACGTCAAGGAGCGCTGCAGTCGGCCTGGGCCGGGCAGACGGCGGTGGGGGGCTGCGGAACACAGTGGGTTTTTTTATGTGCGAAAAGAAAACCGGAAGCTTTGATGTCCCCCTTTGGGAGAGCCTGACCATCCTTTCCCTCTCTCTCAGGAAGAGAGGAAAAGGATGTCCAAGAAGCATTCATCTCTCAGTCAGGAAAAAAAACAAGTTTGGGCAATTCAATTGATTAGCCCATTTTGTTTCTCCTCAAGCCGAGCTGGGGTGAGTGGGAGTATCTGATTGGGGAAAAAAATCCTTCAGGTTTCTTCTTCTTTGTGGGGAATAATAATGGCTGCTCGTCCCTGAACTGCACGAATTAGGGCGGACAGCAATTGGAATAATTTGGATTTTTAAAAATGCAACGCAAGTCTGGATATAGCGTCACCGGGTGGGCGAGTATTACTTCTTCCTCTCCTTCCTCTGTGTTTTATATTTGCCGTCTGTGCCGGCACGGCGAGATTCCCCCAACACCAGCCGCGCAGCGGTGA
Organism: Colistium nudipinnis; assembly: GCA_016785305.1. Classification (NCBI taxonomy): domain Eukaryota; kingdom Metazoa; phylum Chordata; class Actinopteri; order Pleuronectiformes; family Rhombosoleidae; genus Colistium; species Colistium nudipinnis. The sequence goes on along the minus strand of JAFBJU010000352.1, from coordinate 391,915 downwards.
GGCCACTCGGCGTGATAAATCGCCCCGGTGACGGCGCTGTACACTGTAGCGCTATATCGCTGCGGAGAGGCCGACCTCTCCCTCCTAGCCGGCAATAAACACGCGATGATGTTGACACGCGGACAACAGCCGCATCTCAAGCGAGGTCGGAGACCTTGACATGGAAGCCAGCGACAATACGACAACGGGGAGAGAGAGGTTTGCGGGGGGAAAAACACAACTAATTCCCTTTCTCCCCCTCTAAAGGTCTCTCTTTGAAGAGCATCGACAAATAAGGTGGAAAGCGAAAGATGACTATTTCAAGGCCCACGCTGATGATCAGGGAGAGGGAGGGGAAAAAAGAAAAAAAAAAAAGACAGCTTTTGCCTATGCTACTTCAGCCACACTGAAGAGGACTTAGCACAGACGAATGGCGTACAAGAGAATGTCATGGATATAATTCAAGCTGCTGGCTTAATCAGGATGTTACCAGGAAACAACCTGCAAAAAAGAGGGAGCAATTGTTTGCTGACCCCTAACCCAGAGGCCCATTACAGATTGTCATAAATTCTTTTTGGCCCCTTTTATGTAGGGGGGCTCAGGATCTCCCGGCTTGGGGCTTCTGGGAGAATTCAATGAGGGCCACCCAGAGCTTAATGCTCAGGGAAGAGATGGATTCCCAATATCCACATGCATTAGACATCCATTTCTCATTTTAGCAGCCTCACACAGGACCAGATTAGGGTGTAAATCGCTCACCAAAAAGACATTTTGAGGCCCCGCGTTTTGGGGACATTCCCCCCCCCCTACTTTGGAGAGTGAAATTATAGTAATATTCTAACATAACTAATATTGCAGTTTTATAATGAATAAATTGAGGTTTGACTCAAGCTCTAGTTTTAAATGTAACTCTTCACAAGCTTTCACACAAAACCAGACGTTAGTAAATAAATATACTACTGATGAATTGCTGTATCGTGAGTGTGGCATTTCATTGATACGATTACTCCAGCAGTCCTTGAGTGCAACAAGTGCTTATGAAAAATCCGCCTTTTTTTAAATAAATAAGGTGTCTATAGAGCACATGACCTCAAATTGTATTTTCTTTCACCACATTAATGGGGCAATGTTTTTTCTGTTTTTTTAGTCTCTCCCAGGAAGGTCTCTTTAACCTGCTAGACAACATCGAAGGACGACTCCACGGTGCACGGACAAGTGTGTATGGGGATTCTTCGCTTGATGGAAGACAACTCAATAGGCTTATTTGGTACAGTCTTACTATTTTTCTGTAGACGTTACAATCTTGCCTATCTCTGACAAAATAAAGATACAGTATATTTGTTTAATGACCATGGAGCAGTTTGTGCAGATGAGAAAAACCTATCATCCTTCCGCCGAGAGCTCTCACTTTAGATGAAGTGTCATCACCATGCACATGCACACGTCTTTATTTCTGAGGGGTTTTCAAACCCCTGGGATTGTTCTAGTAACTGCCCAGTTGAATTGTTATTTGGAGTCGGGGAGATTGAGGACGGAGAATTTTATTTCATTAGACCGGACTTATTTTTCATAAGCCTTTTATATTTGGTGGCGTGATTAATTTACCCTAATTGGAGTTCTTGTTCTTGTAAAGCGCGGATAAATGTCTCACAAGGGGAAAGCTTTCTTACTCTTTTTTAAAAGCCAGTATACACTGGATGCCCATTGACGCAAATATGGCTGTTTTAAATGATGTCGACAACATATTCGACAGTGCTAGTGACCGTCTTTTGACATGAGCCTCGGTATTGTGATGTAATACTAATGTTAACACTTGTATAGTCTGTGTGTGTGTGCCCGTGTGCATGTGTGTGAATGTGTGCGCGTGTGTGTGTGTTTGTGAAGTGCTAGCAGCTGCTGGATGCACTTCCATGTACTCATGACCTGTTGGCTGAGCCTCGGACTCCGTGGCAATAGCTAACTGCTCTCTATATATTGGGCAGCCTTTGTGACGGCGGCGCGGGCTTGAATGACGAGGACCTCGGAGCGTGTGGAGCGGTCGTCCTTCATGAGCTTCAGAGGTTGTCATGGGGCACGGCGAGGGGCTGCCTGCTACCACGGGACCTAGTGAGGTCTCATCGGTCCTGCCCTGATCCCAATGTCATAAGGTAGGGCTCCAGTATTTCACACCGCCTTCTGCTGTTGGTGTGTCTATTTCTAAATCTGTATTTATGTATGGTTATGGATTGTAAATATATATATATTTTTTTTAAAGGTTTCCTTTTTTGTTAAAAAAAAAAAAAAAAAAAAAAAAAAAGCCGCACTAACAACACAATCGGTTTTTGTTCACTTGTTTCCTTTGCGGGATCTATAATAGAAAATATATGAAGCTATAAAGCTGTTGTTGGTGATATGCTGTTTCTGTTTTGCAGTGTGTGTTTTTTTTGTGTGGACAATGTTTCGAACCGCCATAATAAATGAGGCTAGAAAGGTAGAATGCGGAGCGGAAATATCAACGCTCTGAAAGCTGCAGAGTTCAACTCCTCTTTCCAGACGACGAGTGCAGAGCCGCCTGTGTATTTTTATGACCAGATAGTGGGGGGGGGGGGGGGTTCGCACGCGGTTCAACAGTCGCAGAGATATTGCGCGCGCTACCATTAGATACAGTCTCCCCTTGTCCACAAATGTAAAGGTCATCTTCGGTGTCACCTCGTGCCGTAACACGGCTGAATCGGGTGAATGTCATGAGTAAATTAAAATGCCCTATCTGTGACTTCCAGCTCCTTGGATAATGAGTAGTTGTACTCCGAGCCAAATCCAGGCTCTGCTTCACTACTCTATTGATTTCAATAAGACCTTTTCCCGCTATATACTCAGCCCAAAGTAACGCATCCAGCAGTGTCCGCCTCCTTGCTGTGGCGTGATGCACATTGGCTTCTTGACCTCTCATCCAGTTTTTAACTCAAGAGAGTCCTCTATATTCCAGTCTCTCTCTTTATCCCACGTTCACTGGAATTCCCATATTCCCATAAGTGTTTACTGTGCCAAGATTATTACTTTGGGATCGGTTGGATCAAAACCATATATTCATTTCTTCACACGATGGATGTCAAGCGAAGCCCCTCGGTTTTGTTTACGATCTGAATCCATTTCTTATTCTCCGCCGTCCTTCTGCGCATTCAATAACAGAGCCTCCTTTTTTCTCTCCCGCCAACCCCACCCCTCGCCACAGCACCAGCCTCCCTCCCGATGCCGCTCGGCTGTGGGATCGCTGGTTCAAGCACGCCCTTCTGCTCAAGGAGCGCCGTGTCCTCAACACTGAACGCTTGGTCCAGCTGTTCACGCCGCTGCTGCTGGAGCGCCATGCCGCATACAGCCACCAGGTAGCGTTCGAGGCTCGCACCGCTGCCTCCGCTCTCGCACACGCCCACACCCACACACTAGCATAGGCACACACCCGGTTTCTAAAGCAAGGCGGCATTAACATACACAGATGACTACAGGAGAGAAATGTCGTCTTTTCTCCTGCTTTCCAAAAAGACTAGTGTTTTTCTTTCCTTTGTTATTTGTCTGTTTTGTGAGCCGTGGTTTGTACTGAATGTCCTCTTTAGTGTTTGAAACCAAGCCGTGGCCGACTACTCATCAGATTGCTCCACACGTTGACCTAGATAAATGGGAGAGCCTGACCCATGTGCTAATCGCAAAGCACAGCCTCCGCTTGGCTTCTTTCATCCCATGTGGTGAATTCATCGGAGAAACACTTGCTTTTAATTTGATATTAGCCAAAAGTCCGTCCATGAGCTGGGCCCCATTGAGCGAACGGAGGGTCGTCTCCGCGACGGACAGGATTATTTTACATTTCCCCACTCATTGAACCTTGTGCGGATCATGTTCGACGAAACAAAGAAAACCACCTTCATTGTGAACTCGCACTCGAAAGCCCAGCGATGAAGTCAACCGCTTTGTCAGGAACCCGACTTTGTTGGAAAATGTACAATCGCGTTGCCTGCAGGAACGATCATATACACGTGCATTTTCCTTTTTGTTATTAATTCTTGTGGACTCATCTTATGGGAGTTCTTGTGGCTTTGAGATCTCGCTCCAGTGTCCCCGACACAATGAGAGAGGCAAAGAGGGAGGCCGTGGAGCCCTCTTGAAAATATGCACCGACAAAAGGAGGAGAGGTACTGCCATCTACATCATTGTGTCCAAGTGCATCAGGGAAAGCCTGATTGAAAATCTTTCCCTTCCTTTATCTCTCTCTCTCGCACTCCATCTATTTCTTTCTCCCTCCCTCTATTTCCCCATCTCTCACTTTATTTCTGCCTCTCCTCCCGGCCCCCTCACACAACAGCTTACTCTCCAAACACACACACACACACACACAAGAGAAAACAGAAATTTCCATTCACGTCTTGCCACACTGCCCGGCTACTCCGACAAATGGGAGCATGCAGCTCGCATGCACACACTCAAAGAGGCCCTTTGAATATTCAAGTGCTAACAGTTGCATTCATTGATATTTAAAATGCAGTGGGTCCGCGAGAGCCCTCAACTCCTAGTACATTTGACTAAATCTAAAAAAAATAAAAAATAAAAGAACAAAGGCAGATATCGGGGCAGGGATCGAGACAGTTATTACTATGCAGCAGCATCGAATACCAACGGGGCCCAGCTCAGATTTCCATGTGTTTGTGTCTTTTCTCGTCCTCGGAAAAGGAAAGCGCGCGCACGTCGCCAATCTTGACTGCGACCTACCGATAACAACTTACAATATGCTTTAAGTTTGTCGCCGTCAAAATCCTCCTGATCATGCGCTCCACATTAGTGCTCATTAAAAGTTGCAAATGGCCATCTGAGGCCGAGAGGCAGTCTTTGATCACAAAGGGGAGATGATGATGATGACGACGACGATGATGATGATGACGATGATGGCGGGATTTGATACGGGGGAGGGAAAGGAAATCGGTGTGTGGCATCTCCCTGCTCCTCATCTCCCGGAACAGCTCCTCTTAATTGTCTATCCTCATCTCCCGCGAGATGAAAATGAGCTGGAGAGGGAGGAAGAGAGCAGTTTGTCTCAATCCTTTCAGCCAAGAGAGGGGAGATGCGCGGAACACGTTGCACATTAACGCCAGGGTGATTGCATTCTTTAGGCGCCTCTCTAATCTCACGGATGAGAAGAGAAGGAGAGGGAAAAAAAAGTGCGATTGAGAGGGAGAGAGCGGGTTTGAAAGTGTGCCAAAATTATCTTTTTTTAGTTAAGCGAGTGAGAGGGTTTGAAGTTATTTTCTCTCGCCGTTTGAACACACACTACAGACGCACCTCTGAGCGAGCAGCCATAGCAGGAGTAAATGACTTGGCTAATCGGCGAGAGTTCAATTTGACACTTCGGCCGGCACAATTAAGAATGTGGTTTTTAATTTGCTGCTGCTCGCAGGCCAGCCTGCTGCTGAGGACACTTCTGTCCCAGTCCAGTGAGGAGTGCCCCTCAGCGGCGGACGAGAGCGACTTTTCTTCGACATGCGACCCTCCTTCCCCGCTCGCCGACGGCGATGTGAAGGCCGCCAGGCCGGTGCAGAAACAACACGTCCAAGGTAACGGGAGATTATCCGAATAGGTAACGCAGAGTGCAAATTCATATTGAGCCACGGTGTTTGAAATGAGTTGCGGAGGAATGGTTGTGTTCTCGAACAATTAAAACATTCTCCTTTCAAAAAAGGCGCTTTAGTTTCATTACAGCTGCCAATACATTCCTGCAAACATTCTTCGCTGAATTAAGTCCGTCCTTGCACAGCAATATGGAACAAGGCCATCAACGGGCGCTAAATGTAGACTGCTTCTATTTTCCGCGTACCGTCTCTGCAGAGAACTAAAACTTCCCCTGTATGAAAGAAATCAATTTCACCATAGAGCTTTTTTTTTTTATGAATCTCTCACGGGCCATACAGCCTTCTATTCAGAGCTAAAGAAAGACCCCCCATTCCCATTTCTATCCCGAGACTCCCTTCCTCCTTGCCACTGCGTCTCACTATGTGCTTCCCTTTCTTACAGAACTACAAAGTGCTGAAGAGGACAGCCAGGACGAAAGCCCCGTGGAAAGTGTTCCTATTAGAGGTAAAAAGGCATCGCCGGTTCCCCCCGCATTCACACTGTCCTTATGTTGCGGTTTGTTTTCTTCCCACTGCAGTGAATAATGGGCTCTTTTAAACAATGGCTGAGGCAGGATGATCAAGGTGAATCGGGGGTCAAAGTCCCACCTGAAGAGCCCCGCCAGTTCTCTCTAATTATCTCCGAGAAAAAACACGGGGCTTGTTTTTCAGCCTCCACTGAGGCATCCTGGGAAAATTGATCATTCACAGGCCCCCGGCGTAATGCGGCCGCGTTAATTGTCAGGACGCCGGGGATGGGAAGCGCAAGAGATCTGTCATCGCTCCTCATTATCTTCTAAACAATGCTCCGGCGTCAAGGCTAAAAATAAATAAAAAATAGTTGTGAAGGCGTCCTGGATGCGGTTGGCGTGCCCGTCCCTCAGCTGCACCTCTGAAATGTAAAGCGATCCTATATTACCCTTGGCTATCAGATTTCCCACTGGGCGTGTGGTGTCTGCATCCCTGAGGTGCACAGCCAGCAGGGAGGGGGGGGGGGGGGGGGGGGGGGGGGGGGGGGAAGAGAGGGAGAGTCCAGTTTCCAATCGCTGCTCTTAATCAAAAGAGCTATAACCAGCTGGATGGAGAAAAAAAACACAAGTAGAGGTATTGCAAGGAAAAGGTTTTTTTTCCTTTTGCCGAGCGACATCAATGTCACAATCAAATACCATGCCCTGATAGAAACTGATGGTAATTGCCAAGAGAACATTTCTGCAGAAGTAGTGCGTTTTTTTTTTTTTTCTTCTTTTAGATGACATGTAAAAGCTGTGGCTGTATAAAGTGTTGCGGGGTGGAATATCACTGGGGTTGGCGGTGCACTCTAAACATCAGATGGGTCTCTGAAACGTCATTAAAAGCAATGCATTATTTTATGCAGAAACCATGTTAAAAATGTTCCGACGTCTTGCCTTTGATTTGCTCTCTGCGTTTTGGCCACAACGTTGCGATAACGGCCCATTTATTATCTCCTTCTGCTCCGCCGTTTTTTTTTTGGGGGGGGGGGGGGGGGTTTGCCAGCACCGTCTTTGTGCTTCTCTCAAATATGATACCTACTTCGGCGTGCTGGAGAGTAATTATGAGTGTTTTTGAACGAGAAATCAATCATTGGCTTCCTGCTGAGGGGATGCCGAGATACCGCGAGACGCTGATTGCCGTCTCGTGGAAACTGTTGCTACATACTGTAGGCTTGAATCAACAGCTTAGCTGACCGAGCACTGTGTTTTTACCCACTTTATACAGCAATGAGACCAAAAGACTCAGCTACTGAAGCGTGTTGTCTCAACAAGCACAGAAAACCCAGTAAAAGTTGGAAACCTGGCTTTTAAGCAAATATTTGACAAAGACTGTGTGTGTGTGTGTGTGTGTGTGTGTGTGTGTGTGTGTGTGTGTGTGCGTGTGCGCCCTTGAACAGAGACAAAAGCATATCAGTTACTTAAACAATCAGCCATGCAGGAAAGGCTGCAGAGCTCTGAAGAGGACGAGGAGGAAGAGGAGGACGGCTTTTCAGGTGAGAGACGTGCACCACACTACTAGGGCAAGTAGCGAGCTAATTGGAGCCTAACCATCGACTTGGCCGAAGGAAGACCACGTTTGCATACGCCAAACTACGCTTAACGCCCAAAGAAAGTCTCAACCAGTTATGGCTCACAACATCTCATTGTGCAAGTTCCTTAAAAACAGCTCAACCCTCAGAGGCTTCTTTTTGTTTGGTAAATGACATGACGCCACAATTTACGGCCTTCTCCAATTACTGATTGCCTTCCTACGGAAACATGCATTGTTATTTGCTCGTGATGAGATGTCTAACCAAATGGCTTTATCTGGCCCTGTTTGCTCTTTTAAGGAATAAATGGTGGCCATGAAGAGGACCTGGGGAGGGCCAAACGCTCCTCACATCAAGACCCTTACCCCCGGTAAGAACCTTGTTATTATTCACAGGGCCACAGGAAATGGGCCACCAGACACCAAAGTGGTTGATGTACATTTGCATGGCTGCTCTAATAATTCCCAGTTCATTTCCATAAGATCAATTGGGCGCCACCCATTAACTCGCTTACAAAGACAAAAGGCCTCGAAAGCCCCACTCACTCGTCGTTGGCTTGTTTGGGCCAGGTTTTAGGAATCAAAAACAAAACAGCTACCACAAAAACTAAATTGGAGTCATAATCTCACTGTCTTCAGCCTTATTGTCAGAATGCAAACAGATCATGTCGAGACTAGAATCAGGGACAACTGTTTTGGAAGAAGGGAACTCAAGTGTTGACAAGGACCAATGTCCTTTGATTTTTCACCCTTGAAACACATTTAGGCTGCTCAAATCAGAGCCCTGAGTGGGCCGTAAAAGAACATCTAATGATAAATAGCTCGGCGGAAGCCGGCACCACCGCGGCCGCATTTGAATATCAACACGACTTCATCAAATCTGCAATTGCATGTCAGGTCCTCAGAGCACCTCTTCACTGCGAAGCCATTTGGGCTGCAGTAATGGCTGGGTAAACGTTATGAGGAATAATCTTCTCTGATTTCATGTGATTACTGGGCACCACGCTGACACTGGGGCTGAAGTCTCCGTCTCGCTGGCCTGGCAAGCAGGCACTCCCAGTCTGCCTATTAGCCCAGGGAAGGGCCTAATGTGCCGGCTCTATTGTGGTCCTCAGAGCCGCTGATGTCTGCCAGCCCCGGTGACCACGCTCTTTAATAAACATGAGCCAATTTTGGGCCCGGACCCTCTCAGGTGGTGCCTGTCTCTGTCCTGTCATTAACATGGGAAGCCCGCAATATATGTAATTAAAAACTAAATCTGCAGACTCCCCGCCCCCAAAAAGGGCAGAATAAGGCAGAAACAGAGAATGCCAAGCAGCAACAAACAACATCAGCAAAGTTAAACAAATGGGTGGTCATAACCTCACTAGGGTTTCATCGTCTAAAACGCCTAGTTTGCGCTTGCCACACTTCTTGTGCTTTATTGCTGCCACTAGTGGTCTGCTTCGAGATGAAGCATAACGCTGCAGCATGCACTTGCTCTGCTTCTCTCGCTCTCTCTCTCTGCCAACCCCCCCCCCCCCCCCCCCCCCCCCCTCTCTCTCTCTGCCAACCCCCCCCCCCCACCCCCCCACTCACTCCCCTCCCCCAAAACAAACTTGTTAATTATTTGCTTTATTTTGTCAGTGAGCTGATGAGTGACATCAAAAGGAGGATGGAACTGGACTCAAAATACAAAATGGCTCCTTCTCTGTTGTCTTAGACAATAATTATGATTTGCCAGTTAAGCCGAGACTACAGCAGAGGGGATTGTAGTTTAAAGCAGAGGCTTTGGTGCAAAAAATGCATTTATAGCCCTTTGTGAGGCTCCTCATTATGTGTGGGCCCGATTCATTAAGTAATTGGTTTGCAGTTGTTTACATGAGTATTAAGGCCTTCTATTCAGGGCCTTTGAGAGATACATTGTGCAAATGTTGCATGTTATGAATGCAGAATGAGAGGCGGGGGGCCAGTCCTATTGGCTAAACACTGCACTCGGCTGAAAAGCGAGAGAAAAGCACTGGGTGCTGCTTTGCATAGCAATGACTAGGGCCTTAATAAGCTTTACAGATTAAATACATGCAGTCTATACAAGATGCAAAGAGATACTCTTAACACATTTATATGTGCTCATTTCACTATTATGGCATTCGAGAGAATTGAGGTCTTTCATATTCTTCCCCCCCCCTCCCTCACCCTCTCCCTGGCTCTCTCCCACACAGTGTTTTTCAGTCAGATACTTTTATAGAATGTGCTGTTTATTGTATTAGAAGTCGCAGGGAAGCGACTGATCTGCAACATTTATTAAGGATTTGTCCATTAGAAATCTTTTGCCGTCTTTGTGAGTGGCAAAAGTAAAATCACTTTGTGGTTGAGTGGGGATGAAAGGAATAATGCACGAAGGAGTGAGTCTTAATAAGCTGCTGCACTCCATGTAAAGACCACTTGTTCCCCTCTGTGTGCGAGTGCATGCCACTGCTTCCTCTCGTGCAAAGCATCATTGTGCTCCATTCTACTGTAGGCATTTCAGATGCCACTCCTTTCTTATTATTTTTTTTTTTTAAATACCTTTTTACACCCCTAACTGTGTTTTTGATCCTAAAAAATGCTTGAACACATGTGCGCATTTACGCACACTCTCACAAAGCAAAATCCTCCAGTCGTCAGCCGGTGCAATGATTGTTGTGCCTAGTGCCTGCTTGACAAAAACCTTGACTCAACAATTAGTGGTTTACAGCTTTGCTTTGGACAACAGGATGTGCTCAAGCATTCGACCTCAAATCACTCAGTGTCAAAATCAGAAGCGCTCTCTCTCTCTCTACCTCTCTCTCTCTCTCTACCTCTCTCTCTCTCTCTCTACCTCTACCTCTCTCTACCTCTCTCTCTCACACTCACACTCACATTGTGGGGCAATGTTTGGATCTCTGACTGTTTGCTGGGAGGAAGGATGGGGGGGGCATGAGCGGAGAGAAAAAAAATGTGGAGGAAAGGAAAGTAGACAAAGAGGTTTGGAGATAGAGGGAGACAGAAAAACAGGAATGGACAAAGAGGGAGTAAAAGATGGAGTGGCCCTGTTCCTAAAATCCAGCAGTGAGTCAAGGGAAACACCTTTTCGAATAAAATAATAATTAACAGCATTGGCACCAGGTACTGAGTCTTCATCAATGTCATTATATTGTATGGAGGACATATCTTGTATAAAGAGCCAAAAACCTTGGTGCGGACTTCTTTTTAACTTGAAAGAAATCCGTGGAGCTCCTCCTTCATGATCAAAACCAGGCCAAAACAGGTGAAACAATACAGTGAAGGCAGCATTTAGAGGCTCCGACCAGAGGAGGTCACTGTCCTACACTGACTGTCTGAAACCAGCTATATAATTCCTTTTTTCCATTCCTTTATATATATATATTTTGCTCAGTTTCAATTCATATACTATATTCTGGTCAATGCAAAATCAACAACGCAAAACCAACAAACACAAACATCGCTTTACTTCAAATAACTGCTGTGACCTCAATAAATTGTTTGTAGGCCTGACAAAGGGGAAAATAGGGATTTTAAAAGAGGATAAAGTCGAGGTTTAAATGCATGGTTATTGATTTAGGTTGTATTTACTTCAGGTAGTTTCAATACAACGTAACAAGTAATGAACGATCTGTCCTTCGGCTCATCCCTTGCACCGGCCGTCTCCACTCGACTGCCACCAGTCAGGAGGAGAGCAGGCTGCGTGGAAACCATTGCCCCAGCGCCTCTTCCCCTGAGCTGCAGTACTCGCTCATTGCCAGCAGATAGCACTCACATGTTAGACAGCGCCCACTCACGGGGCGCACTCACAGTTGCCTCTCACTGTTTGCCCCCACTGAGGGCTGTGTGCCGCTGCCATTCAGGGCCGCTAGAGTACATCTAAACGGAGCCTAAACAATGTTTCTGCGGGGTCAGAGCCGGGATAGGAGTAGGAGTTGATGGGAATGATGAGGTGATGGGTCTCCCTTTACCTTTAGACAAGCACCGCTGTGCAAAAGTGCCATTGTGCTATTAGCATTTGTGCGTGGGTGGCGGGAGCTTAAAAAAGGCCAAGGTAAATAAAAGCAGTTTTCCAGCTATCGGCATGTGCAAGCCAGTATTAAATGCATGGTAAGCATTACCCCCCTCCCCACCCGTAGCCCTCGCATTCCCCAATGTGTTTATATTTTAGGATTAAAGTGAAATCTGTCTTCAGCGAATCACGGAGACACAGCCTTGTCTTTCATTGACATTTTATTTAACCTGCAGCTTAAGAAGACAACATGTTCTGTATGAAGATACATCCCCACATGCTACTTGATATTTATATACATTTGTGACATTATATAAATACAACGCAGTCTTATGAAACAGACGTCAGAGTTAAGTTGTCGTATTGCACCCTCTGTGTTTTATACGCTACTATTAGGCTATATCTGTTGGACATTAAACCATTATATACAGCATGTTGTTTCAGCTGTTTTTGCTGTTGTTGTTAACATGGTGTCATGCAGAGGAGAGGTGTGGAAATAAAGCTGGAGCCAAGGTGTAGCTGCCAGTATGTCATAACCAGGATCTCAGGGACACCAACGAAAAAAAAATTATTAAATGTACTACTCTGAATCAAGAATTGTAGAGAATAGCAAAGTGCCTTGGATTTTAGTAAACCGAGTAATTGTGTAGCATTGTTCGATTTGTTCTATTCCAAACCAACGGTACTTATATAAGTCTTTTGTGCAAACAATGCATAATAGGTAGTAATGTGACCATCATAGTTTTTCAATTCTGTGTCAATCAGTTGACAGAAAACATATCTACAAACACAAATTGAAAATAAGTTCAAAGTATCTATATTGAGGAGCATTATTAAGAAAATAAATACATTTTTCTCTCGGGTCCAGTTACATAATTAGCATAAAACCTACCGTTTTAAAGGTCGCTGTCGAATCAGCTATGCAGCAGACGCACAAACTGTTTAAACACGAGACAAACAACAACACGAAACGATTGCAAAGCGCAGAGAATGACAATGAGTGAAGCATTGGAAAAGAAGAGGCCTGTACAATAGCTGTAATTTGTATCATTTTACACATCACATCCACCTCTTGTCTGCTAGAGCTTGGAACTCCCTGGCCTGCCCAGTCTTACATATTCAGATTATTGCCTCAATTAAGGGGAAACTCAGCGCAGGATGAACCGGCATAATGTTTATGGAAACGGAATATTAGATCGGTGGGGTCAGCTCCAGACTGGGCTCTCTATGGTAATAGCCCCGTCTTGAAATCAGTTCTGTCCCTCACTGAAGTGGAACAGCCGATAGACCGTCCCCACCGCGGCGGGGGGAAGTTCGAGGCAAGAAAAGCCCAATTTACTCCCTGTAACAGCGATTATTTTGGCAAAGGAGAGGAAGTAATCGTGTCAGATTATCGCTATATTTCCGCCGCTGCAGGGTCTGGTCAACAGTTGTAAATGGATTCTCTAGTTCCCGTGGTTTAGTTGTGCTTCAACATTTTCCCTCCGTCTCTTATTCAGTGTAAAGCGCTGAACGTGAATTGCAGGTAGAGCCCCCCGAATTCAGTCAAACTACACATTTTCTTTTGTCTTTTCTTTTCCCTTTTCGTTACTGAAAGTGCATTACCTTCGTAGCCTCCGCATTGATTTGCATGCATTTTAAGTACCCGAGATTCTGCATGCTGTCTAAAAAGTTGCAAGAATCCCCCAAACATCGTGTGGGATGTGGTATCGGCATATGCATGTAAAGGTTATATTCTAAGATTTATACTGGCTCTATAGTATATGGCTTATAGCCCAAAGCAATCTGCTCACAGTTTGGAATGGGGGGGGGGGTGCGTCTCTTCTCCCTCATTCTGCCTTGAGTGGTGCAAAGCAGCAATATATAGTTTAGAAGATGGCAATGGGGAACGCAGCCAGAGTAATTTGGTCCTCATCCTCAATGTACAGTGACATGTGCCAAGATTTAGCTCAGGGGGAGATGAGGGTTGATTGAGAGGATGACAATCAGAGAGGTCACGGGTTTGAATTGATGCAGATGGGGGAAACACACCCCATGGCTGTTTTTTTTTTGTCTGAGCTCGTCTACTTAAAACTGTGCATCTCTTTTTGTTTAGTTTTTTCCAGGAAAAGCGGCTCTGATATTGAAGGTCCAAACAAATAAACCATATGGATATGTATGCTAACCTGGGAGATGATGAGGATATATTGTGGGGTTTTGAAAAGGCTCTGTGATGATGTAAATTAAAGAGGAGGCCTTTAAAATTGGAACGGGGGGCCTTATTGCATATGCATTGCAGTGGATCAAAGCCTTTTCGAAGGGCATGCATTTACATAGCGATATCAGCAGAGCTATGGGAACCTGGCAACCCTGTCTTTCATTTTTGAATAAAGAGGGCCTTGTGGAAGTCCTTTGGCACAATTAGAACAGGAGTCAAGGAAGCTCACTGTACCCCATCACCCACCCTGCACGACTTTTACTTTACTAATTGCTTTTGTAATTATTTGTACACTTTTTATTCCTTTTAATATACAAAGATTCTCTGTTTTATTACTTCTCTGGCTGTTTGTGTACATTCCATAATTTTCAAAATGAGTTCACTTTAAAAGCAATGTATGGTCTCTCCCGTTGCCCTTTTAATTGGCATTTTACATGTAAAGCAGCAGGTTGCTTATAAATGAATAACACTATTAATGGTCTCTGTGTTTCCAGGACAGAAAAGACTAACTCAAAAGTGTATGCTGCTCTACAGTCTAAAGGTGAGTACAGACACGGTAGGATACTGCGCGATTGAAAAGGTTAATTACGGTGAGCTGTTGAGCGGGTTTCTCTTGTTAACAAGTTATTTTAACTTTGAACTCCGCCAGTGTACTCCGCCAGTAGCTTTTGTGGAAATATTCTGTATATATGGCTTAAACCTGACCTTGAAGCGAAATCCTGAAAGTCTAAATACTGATAAATACCTAAAATATTCGCTGCTTACATTACTGACCAAACCTTGGGCAAAAACCCAAGGCTGTTTTGAGCAATTTATGAAATGCTATAGCTGATTCTAATGACAATGGTAAGTACCTGTGCCATGAAAGGTAATATAATATAGTTTAGATCCCAATATCTATTTGATGATAGGCAATAAGAATTTTGAGCAAGTGGACCCCGGTTTATACACTTTTGGGCGCAACAATCATAAATGCATTTAGGTTTTTTTTTTTACATCTCAGATCAGAGCACCGACAATGCACTTAATTGCTATGAATGAAGAAGGCATATGAAAGGAGACCGTTAACGCCTTCATTGCGAAATCAAACTCAAGGTGAGCTTTAGTTTAAGTGTATTGAAATCCTGGAATGCTTACCACGAGGCTGTAGAAATGGCTGGATAAAGAAAACACGTGCAAGGTGTAAAAGGTCAGCCTGCATTTGAAGCATAGAGCAGAAAGTGTTGTGCTCTAATAATGTAATCTCTCATTGTTTGTTGGGTGTCCCCCCCCCCCCTCGGTGTAACTTATTTTCAATAGCTTTCTGGGGGGACTCGGATGACAGCGACTCGGAGATCGAAGCAGCCTTACGTCCTCAACCTTTCAACACAAACAACAACAACAACAACAACAACCGAGACGACACTGATGACTTCTATGACTGATATTCCCCTGGAGATCCTTTTTAAACACACCCCCTTGTATGGCTGAACATTTCAGGCCGTTTGGCTCACAGTAATTCACCCCCCTGACCATCATTTTAGTGGACGGCATTGTAAATCATATGCGCACTGTGTCGTAAAAACAAATAATAAAGTTGACAGCTCTCACGCTGGGTAAAGTATGTGGAGAGTTGTCCAACACTCTAATGTTAACCCTGCTTCAGTCTCTTTATCTGAACAACTCTCCCCGCTCATAATAACAGCTCGAAATAGATTAAACTGATCTTTTAAAGCGATTTGTTTGCACTAGGCGGAAAATCATGCATTTTGAATGCCGCCAGCGTCTCCGAGTGCTCTACCTCCAGCATGCTCGAGTGTGATGTGAGTCACCTGTGAAATGACAAAGCACAATGGCCACTCGGCAAGCTGCTGCGCAACCTGTGAACCCGCTGAAGAGGCCCATCTCCCGGGGCACAAAGAGTCGCGCCGCCAACAAACTCACAATACTGAGTCCCGCCAACAAACACCGCAGATATTGTCCACAGCTGCTTCTTCTTCTTCAACTGCTCATGTTAGAGAGAAAACAAAGATACAAGTCTCATTTCCTTCCGCGCTATCGTGCAAATGAGCCGCGAATTGTTGCCGAAACCACACAATAGAGTGGCATCTGCGGTTCTTCATTTTGCAGCACGTTGGGCATTCGGTATCTATTAATAACTTAAAGCCACTGTGTGGGAGGCCACATTCCCAAGTTTAAATGTAAAGTTCATTATGTCTGCAGAGTAAATTTCCAAATCTGCCATTCTGGGATGTGGTAAAAGCCGCTGGCATTCAGTGTCAGCAGGATTCCATTAGTCAGCTTTAGGTGACTTTACATGCCTGAACCTTTTAAAGTAGGACTCCACATTCATTACCAATAATGGCTTCAGACAGCCCTGACCCAGCACAGAAAAGGGACTGTGGCAGAATAATTTGGAGTTTGCTAAAAGGCTCCCTAACATAATATCCATGTTAAGGAGCGTGTCAACAGATACTTGTGTGCGACAGATAGCTCATGGTGAAAGTGGAGTAATATTGTACTAAAGTGTACCAACACAATAACATTTTTTAAATTAACTTTTTTTCTTTCTGATTACATGCAAGGGAGATGATGGTGACGAGGATAGTCGGCTTAAGCTTTTTCAGCGCACGTGTCGTCACGTGAGGACGTGTAGGGCATTATTTTACACTTAAGGGATGTCGGCCACACACTATTTGACTCAATTACAGTACAGCTTTGTCACGTCACAAGCTCAGGTCGATATTAGCTACACTCTTATCGCAATGGTTTAGAGCGGGTGATCCATATTTGTGTTGACTGGACAGATCTTGGGTGTCTCCAGATGCGGATTCCCTCATGAATGAATCAATACATCTAGAATACATTGTTTTAATAGGCCAATGGTCATGTGTTTAAGCAAGCGTATTTCTACTGGTGACACTGTTGGTTTTGGTTTCTGACATGTATCATAAAAAAAATGTTAGGGTTTATTTGAATAGAATTTAAGCATATTCCGCAAAGTCTGCATCAACAGGGTTTTCGTGCAGACAACTGTGTGCTTTCCTATTACAGCACAAGAGAAATGTTCCTCACTGTTATGTCTAGATTGTACTCAGGGCCATTATTGATGCTTTTTCACTATGAATATAGCACAAATTGACATAACTGAAATAATAAAAATACTATACGGGTGGGTGTGGACCCAAGGCTTTGGCTCTTTATAAGGTGTGAAGGTATCCCATATCTAGACTCAGCTGTCCTTGATCACAATAATAACCCGTTAGCCAAGGTGTAATATTCAAATTACTCCCACCGGTTCAATGTGAAACCAAAGTGCAGAGAGACTGCTTGACTGCAGACACATTTCCTTTTCAGATGGAAATAAAAAGGTGCAATTGTTACAACAAGGGAACCGAATTAAAAGCATGTGTGAGCAGCAATGTCAGACTACCTGAAAGATTCCATTCACGGTCCGTTGCAAAAGTTGATTTTCTTTCCTTGAGGAACTTTGACGATTTCACTGCATATAAGCAGTCACGGGGGGGGGGGGCCCCGTTG
>JAFBJU010000352.1:356175-374529 GCA_016785305.1 Colistium nudipinnis | reverse complement strand
GGGGGGGGGGGGGACCGTTGTTTTGGATGTACAATACTAGCTGCAGTGTTAGAAAAATAAGTGAGCATAACAATAACAATGACCATGTCTGTTGGTGACCTCTGACTCACTCTAAGTGCACATCAAGCCCTATGTCATTGACAAGGGATTAAGTCGGACACACTGCAGTTTCACTTAGATGTAGAGATGCACGTTGACGTATTGTGTGATAACATTTAATTGCCGCTATTATAGTTAAACAGACTCGCACGCAAACCAGTTACCATACTACAACCACAGCCACACACAGCCATGGGAAAAAAATTGATATAATAATAATAATAAAAATAAACAGTGATTAGTAAAATTATATGGAATATGTCAACTTCATGGTTTAATAGAATATATATATATAATATTGTTAGCCTCCGTACCAGCAGCAGCACAAATAGTACTTAGTTTCAAAATAATCGTTTGTATTTTATGAACTCACAACTCCAGGAAACAATTTTGGCGCAGCCACCCACAGCTGCGTGAATACCCCGATGTTGGGACAGATGACAAATGCGATTTGATCTACAAAATGCGATTGATCGAATAAAACAGATATTGGGCCAAATCCAGCTGACTCCGAGCTAAATGCAAATACTTATTATGATACTTATTATGATGTAACTTATAGGTGAATTTCCGTTCCACAACAGTTTACACTATACTACATCATCAGTTCTGAAAATTGACCACACGTGGTCCAGCCATGTGGACAGCCTGGCCTCCCTTACAAGCCAGACAGACCTGCTTGTTTTCCCCCAGACAACACAATGCACTTATAACATCAGAACGGCTGTGGACGTGTCCCTCCATATTGGTCTAACATTTACTTTTCATATGGTTTGTAAAAATTGTTTCCTTTTGAAAAGTCCATCTATTCTCCCAGGGTTCAAGTGCGTTAAAGGTAATTGTTATGCATTGCAGACGTATGTATCAATGAGAATTTCATTTTAACTGTAACTGGTTGACCATATAAATAAAAGAAAGTGTTCATGTTAAAGAAATTCATCAACAATGCTATGGCTTTGCTATTATACGTTAGTGTAATATATTCCTGTTTGGTGGACAAACCGAGGCTCTCGAGCGTGCGCTTTCCATTCGCCCCTTTCCTACTTTTATTTTTGTCAGTGAATAATCATTTAAAGCGAGGTCATTTTGATCTTCTGCCTCAATAGGCCTCAATTAAATATTCATTCATTCTGATGTGGCCTCTTCAGCAGCTTCTTTGGTATGTGTGTTAAAGAGACAAAAGGCTGTGCTTTTGATTACACAAGCTTGGGCTTTATCAAAGAGATCAGGCGCCATTATATAGAGTTAAACAATCTTTTCCACTAATCAACAGAGTTGCTGGTAAAATGTTTACTTTGGTTAGGATGACTGATTTTGTCCTTGAATGTTGAAACAAAAACATGTTGTTCCGTTGGCAAAGCTTAATCAAGCCAAGTCTCTGAGACTTCCATTTTTATGTTTTATGCTGCACTGAAACATCTTAAATCCATTTTCATTCATACATTTGTATGTAGCCATGCCCCATTTGGTCTCCTACTGACAGGAGTCGTAACCGTATATTTATTCAATCAAATATGGTAAAACTGAATTGAAATAATTCACAGGATAACAATCGGACTGTATATGTGAAATTATAATTTATTGTGAATGTGCACAACTATTGCACTTTAAAAGGGCTACTAGTGACAATGCCTCAAATAGGAGAGTTGATCAGCATGCACAGTATCATTGCTGGGATTTACTGAGTATCACAATATACATAACCTCCATCATTTTAGTGCTCTCCCATCTCAATGAATCCAAGCATATTCTGTATAAAGTGAATTTGCTATTGAAACATTTTCAGTAAAATCCCACAATGCAGTGCACAATGCCACTCCATGAATGATGATGCCAATTGAAAGTGAATCATAAACAACTAGGCTTACTGCACAGCAAACTTTATTCCCCCCCCCCCGCCCCCCCACCATTCAATGACAACTAAATAAATGAACAAGTTCTCCCCAAAACGAGCTGGCTGTTGTTCTAACGAGAGGCACAAAAAATGTTTTCCCCCTTTGAACAATTGCGAGCCCTCCGATAAGTCTTATTATTCCTTTTCACGATATGGAACATATCTCCAGCACTGCGGTTACATTTATCACTTGATTCAGCAAGTATCTGAAAGCGTTGCGGCTGAACAATAGGTCCGAGGATGATTTGCACATGAATGATGTCTGTGAATGAGAGTGGGTTACAGAGGAAGGCTGCCCTCTGCCCCCACTCCAAAGACCAGGTGAGATTCTCCGACACAAAGGGCCAAGTGAAAATCTGTTCAGCATGGACACCTTAAACCCTTATTATGCTGATGTGCTGGGGAGGATTTCATTTGACGTATATAAAAGCACAGAGTTGGTCCCGTCTACAGCTGGATGCCATGTTTTTATGGCTTGCTGTTACATGACCCTAAGATTTTGATCTTTTGATTAAAAAAGTGTATTTTTGCCATAATTACACAATATGTATCTCAGTTTCCATTTCAATGTGGAACCAAGGTACATCTTACAAAGCCTGCTGTCCAAATCTCCCACCGCTGTGCAAAAAAAAAACATCTAAATGTCCCCATTTTCTGATAGCTGTGTTTATATATTTGGTTAATTTGACACCTTCCAAATAAATATACTGTATGATCACATGTTTACTGTAATGAAATGCACAGCACAACCCCCACGTATTCTTAATCATTTGCATAAGCGGAAATAAGCGATACCACAGTTTGAAAATACCCTGTCACAAGTACAATTCATGCATTAAAATGTGGGTATAAGCAGTAGCCTTAAAACTGCACAGGTACTCAAAATTACCCATTTCAGAATACATGGCTAAACACAGGTTCATTCAAGTATAAGCTTCCCTACAGGTGTAGTTGGCAAAACAAATAAGGTTCCCTGGTTAACTCGGGTTCAGGAGCAGGACCAAGCAGTAACACACCTCTCATCACCAACCAGGCCAACCCAGTACAGACAGACAGCACGAGCTAATGCTCTAATCTCAATCACATTGCAATCACTAACAGCGCCCTTCCCGCATGCACTCTTAACCTTAGAGGGGCTTTCCAGATTCGGACAAAAATCTTTACGACCAACTTTTTAAAACACCAATTACCATCCGACGTCTACACAGCAACTAGCCCATGACAAAGCTGGCTAGCATAGCGGCTCGGTCGTTAACTTACCTCGGTACCGCCGGCGTGTCCACTCATGCTCTCTGGACGATATATAGCTCGAGTCCATCACCACCAACAGTCTCAGCAGATTCGGGCTCTTTCCCGCGCAGACACCGGTGTTCCAAATCAACTGGATTTTATATTAACTGGCGATGCATGTCCAGTTTAAGGGCCGCAGATGCGATTGTCGGCTGCAGATTGGTCAGTTTCTCCGCACCTTAGTTGTGTAGTTCGGACCTAAAACCCCCGCCAGCATCCACAAAGCCCCACAATAAACCAACAAAGCATTCTACATATCGGCAAAAGGCTTTTTTTCGGGTCGAATAACGGCAGCGTAGTGACATGTGACGTCACTGGGCCTCCGCAGCCTGTCCGAATCATCTCCCCCTGGTGGGGAAAGACCGTATTGCCGCCTGTCGTATGTCCCCCTACAACTCATGCCTTCACCTCACAACCCACCACCCCTGGAGCATATTTTAACTACTGTGCTATACAAACTTAATCTACGATATTATACCATAAATTATCAGGTTTTCACCATAAGGAAAATGTTACCCTAACCTTAACTATAACGTTACTTCAAGATTTCAAGAATTTATTTGTCACATGCACAACAAATACAGAGCGCAGATGCCAACAACGAAATTCTTAGGTCTCAGACTCCTTTGCTGTGCTCAGAAAAACAGTAAACAGTCGGCACCACACATATGATATATTTATTGTCAATATAAAGTTATGATACCAAAACGTACTCAGCCAGGGTGGGGTGAAGAAATGTCAAGATTTCAAGGTGGAGTGTAGCCAAATGGCAGTGGGTTGGATGCCAGAAGTGATGCAGTTGGTTTGCAGGTTATTTAAAAAGTCCCCACACTCCACTACTCTCTTCCAAAGATAAATATACTGTACATATGAAGAAACTAGCACCCTCAGCATGACAAGATAACCCTAACGGAATTGGTCATCGTGTGTATTATCATCGTATATGTGGTTCATTTAATAATTTTAAACTTTTAATTCTGAGGGAACAATTCAAACATATACTTTTCTACATTAACGGCATGGATTTGATCATCAGAATGAAATAGACTGAATGAGTAAGAGTTTCAGAGTAATCTGCTTCAAACATGCCTGGTGTGAACATAACCAGCGTGTCCCAGTTTTACTCCTGCGTCTGGTCCATTTATGTGATCCTTAGGCTGAGGGAGGGTGACATGGGTCGGCTATGCAGAGCCATAATGAAGAGACCCAAACTGGAGATATGGTCATAGAGCCCCAAATCTAGATTGCCAGATTCCTGCTCAAGAAGCTTCAAATCACATTATAATTAACCACATTTAGGATGGAGAGCAGAGAGTCCATGCTTAGAGCTATTCCCATGATTCTCTCTCTCCATTTCTCCCCCATAAACCCTTCCTCTGTCACTCCATCTCTTGCTGTGCCTATTTTCAGTTGGGGTAATTAATATGGAAAGATGGAAAGGCATCATATTCTACAAATTCCTATGAGATTGGCTTGCAAAAGCTGTTAAAGCCAAGTAGGCAAATTAGTATTCATGCAGGTTTTTCCTGTTGCAAGTCATCTTTCCCTGTGGGACCAAGTGGTAGATTGGGTAGACGGGCTCCGCTCATCCTTGATTATGTGAGCGGAATGCCACCACAGAGGCGAAGCCCAGCAGGAGAAAATAAAATAGCACATTCCTTGGACAGTAAATCAATTTCTGTGACCTGCTAAATGTGATTGACTACACTCTAATTCTTTAACCCCGTGTATGAGGGAGAAAACACATACTGAGGTAGAATGATTACCAGCTATTAAACGAATCCATGGCGCTCTATCAGTTAATAACCATTTACAGCAAAAAATTATATATACGCCATGATTCAGTGGCAATAAACAATTGCTTTAATGCACTAGTCATGTCTTTGTTTAGTCAATCAACCGGATCTCAGAAAATCGCCTATTATTCAAAATGGGGGAAATGGCTTGGTAAAGAGTTTTTTTTTTTTTGCTTTTAGATGCATGGAAATTTGTATGTAAATTGAGATGTTAATATTTCAGCTTGTGCTGAAAACTGGATATGGCCTTTAATGTTATGGTTCATACACCATAGGATTTACGGAGAACATCTGATGCTGATACACTACATAAACGCTTTGGTGATTAGGGACCCACATTACAGTGGCTTCACAGTTTTGGAACAGCATAACAAAGGTCATAAATATTTGATGATGGCAAATAATCATATATTAAATGAGTTTGAAGGCAGATAATGGACCACTTTGTTGTTGTTTTTCCATCAGAAAAAGAACAGTTCGTACTGTTTTATATCCAAGTTTTATATGCACAGTAATGTATATCTGTTCTTGCATGAATCTCTACTTTTGTTTGGCCAATCTTTGAAACCGAAGCACATTTGACAGTTTGTCACCCTGGCCTCATCTTGACCAGTCGTCGGCAGGCCCAGAACATGGACTCTGACTTTAGCCCGATTAATTAGCAGTCCATCCTCTTCAATCGCCCTGTTCCTATTAGGCCCAGCTCAGCAATCTGGTGGAAGGTAATTTGGTGCTCCATGCACACAGGGCGCAGCATTGACACCTTATGCTTCGTGATTGAAGGCAATCTCCTGGGGACAGCGCTAAATTTATTCATGGTACGCTCTCCCACAGCCACTAGAGACGTGTCTGTGCCCGCCTGTCGCACATCCACAGATTTCCTGCTCTGCATCTTTCCCCCGAATGCACAAATAATACTAAATGATCTGAGGGAGTTGTCGCAGTGTCTTATATTCCTATCCATGCGGGGACCCGGTGATCCCTGGGTGACAGGGTTGCCTCCATTCCGCACATTAGTCTCTGAAATAAAGGGAACGCATAATGTCAGGCTGGTAGGTGTTATTGCATTTACAAATCTTCGTCCTCAAAAACCTCCATTCTCCCTTTACACATGTAAACTAACTTGCCGGCGCGCGCGCCGTTACAGATGCTCAGAACAGCTGGGTCACAGAAAGTGGCATCAATGTAATTCCTTGTTGATGGTGGAAATCTGTTGATAATAGAGATGTTAGCAAAGGTGATCAAAGCAGATTAGCCCAAGACACAGCGGGGGGATTGTTTGGACTCCCTGTCATTAACACAGGCTGTTATCTGGGAGTCGGCACGCTCACTAGTCCTCGCTGGGGGAATAGAGGGTCAGCCATTAACATGGAGTAGAAATGCAAATGCACAACTTGAATCAACAGACTCCTGACTGCCTCCCACCGTTTATTTGCCGTTGAGGTTTCAAAGCCCTTGTTAAGCCCGCGACACAAACAGGTGGACGGCGGCTCGGCTAAGCTTTGTGGGTTCGTTTCTTCACATCCGACATTGGTGTGCGGGCGGAAGCGGCGCTTTAACGTCGTATATCTTGTATCTGGATGTGACAGACGTTGACCTGCGTCTCAACGGACACGGCAAGCTCGTGGGGAGACAGCCAGGTAAACAAAAAAAAACAGGTCACGTTACACATCCCCTTGGCTCTCACAGTGACAACAGAAGGTATGAACCCAGGTACACAAATATGAGAGGCAACACTCCTGAGGCTGCAAACTTGCTTGGAGTTATTGTATCATCAGAGCAGAAGAGGCAAACAAGTGCCCTCAAGTCTTCCACGGCTTGAGTGGGGAGAGGTATTTTCACAATTAGCCCGACCAATTTGGTTCCCTCGGCATCAAAACACGAGTGCCATCAATATTTGCGGCGGAATATACACACACACAAGCTCCTCCCAGGCTAAGGGCTAACCTATTGGTTTTGGTGAGTGACAATATGAAACAGTCAGAGCGGAAATGTAACAAATCCGAGCACTGGGCGGGCGTGTAGGAACAAGAGTAGAGTATGGCCTCATTCAACTGGGAGTGTTTGTGTGTGTGTGTGTGTGTGTGTGTGCTGGTTTACCAATAGTTATTTCATTGATCAGTGGACCGAAAGTTCAAGTGTTCAAGTGTGTTGAGTTGAATCTGTCAAAGCAAGATTCAAGTCAAAACTTTGGCAACACAACAAAGCACCTGTGTTGGCCACTATGCCATGAAAAAGGCAAATGCCAAATAATTAGCAATGATCAGTAACTACACAATGTGTCAATACTGACGTACAGGAGATGTGCACTTGCAAATGCTCTTCGTCAAACAATTGCCCCGGTAGGAATATTAACATTGGATTTTACATACAAATGTTTGCATACTTTTCAATTCCTCATTGACTTAAACAAACACATGCTGTACAAAGACTGAATTAAGCTTTATAATCAGTAGAATGACAGCAGTAACTGTAGAACTAAAAGCAACGTTGGCTGATAAATCACAGCAGATAAAGATATAGATATAATATGAATCTACGACAGGAGAAACACTTTTGCATATCTGTTGTATTTACAATCATGTTTTTGAGTTTTTCATTTATGAATGAAAATATTACAGGAAAAAGTAAACCACAAAATGACATCTGTTTTGGTCTTATATTAGACCAAATATAGAATAGAATATTAAATGAAAATGAAATAAGCTGATAGTCTGCGGACATGCTGGTTGAAAACTGCATCTTGCAATGTTGCATATAGATAATAATTCAAAGGATTCGGCAAAAAAAGCAAACATGCTTGGTGGGGGGTATTCATGGGATTGGTGGAGATAGATATAGATCCATATTTTTTTCAACATCAACAAACAAAACCTACACAAAAAGGATTGATTTTAAAATATCCTTTGTGTTAAGATCTAAACACAGGCTCAAGCAGAAAAAAAAAAAAGTCTGGCCTGCCACTCTGTCTGGCTCAGGAAAATAAATGTAGCCCTTTGTATACAAACACTGATAGGAACGTAGCAATGTATGCTATTCAGCTACTTCTCTTTTCAAACCCCCCCCCCCCCATATTCTGCAAAGGAAGGCCAAGCAGTAGGCCTAGTCATTAGTCCCCTGCTTTGTTATGTGCTTGCTCAATACTTCATGGAGATAATGCCCTTCAAAATGTTCCATTTGCTTCTATTTATTCCATCAGTCAGTAGGAATAGAATAAACTCGGATTCCTGCACCGAAAAACTTTTTTTTGGATATACATATATATACATATACATACACATATATATATATATATATATATAAAATATGCAATACAGGTAAAAAAAAATATGAAGGGGGGGTTGGATTTAATCGCTTTAAATATCTTGATCTGCAATGTTACATGTCAGGTGATGAATGTTACGTTAAAGACCCTTACATCAGACAACCTCAAGTGAAGTGTGACATTGGCATCACTTTGGAATAAGGAGCCCAGTGATTCCTGAATGTAAACTCACCGTGAATTAAATTTGGAAGACTGCTATAACCATACATCATATACTATATGCTACGTTTTAGAAAAATATGAGACTTACTAGGATCCTCTTTTTGGTTGCTGCAATTTTGCACAACTTTGGAATCAGAATACGCTGTGGTGCACGTGGAGTAGAGCTGGCGTTGCCAGGTCCTGCTGATACACCTGTGGTACAAATCACAAGTCAGTGTCATCTATTCATCATTTTTATTGATCTATTATTTCATTTTTGAAACATTAAATAACGAATGAAAACCATCCTGTCTTAATTTAGTGTCGATTAAGATACTAAACTCGCCAATTAATTTTTCTTAGAGAAGAAAACCTCACACATTTCCAAAATAAACCGCCATTGTTCAGGTCAAAGTATGTGACTTTCTGATATTTTACTTTGATCTTTTTACTTTTCAATTGAACGTTGTTTATTGATGCCAATCCTGTCAAGTGCTTCCAGGGCCATCTGTGGTATAATGATTGTCAATCCAAATGATATGATTGACAATAGGTTGTGGGTCTCAAGCGCTACATACCTTTAGTAATATTCAGCAATGACCGACTGCACGAGTAGCATCATAGCAAATGCAATGTAAAAAAAAAAATCCAACTAACAAATCCTCATTTGAAAACCTGACTGAAAGCAGAAAAATGAATTTTTTTCAATGATTTTTTTTTTACTGTTGACTTAAAAAGTCAAGGGAAAATTGTGTATAGTACACACAGTACAGAGTGATACAGCCATAAATATCCGTGAAAGTATTTCCATTTCACCGCGAGACAGATTGGCTGCAAACCCTCTTGTCTTGACAGGTGTACGGTAGGTATCTGCCACTGTTCATTGCCTCTGTGCTTTAAATGGTCGAGACCAGATGTCCCTCAGACCCGCAACATGGAAACTCAAAAGAAAAAAAGAAACATTAAGGCATTATAGTTAACCCTATACACTGCCAACCCGAATCTGACTAAAAGTGTGTGTGCTATCTACATATGATGTAGAAACCACTTAATACATCTAAATGGAAAAAAAGTGTGACTTTATTTATGAAGCTGGTGCTGGGATTACTCCCAAATTGCTAATTTATTACCTGTAAAAGACAGATTGAGCACAGTGAACAGTTGAAAGGTTTATTAGAGTTATACAAAGACAACCTAAACTAGAAGACTCAAGCTCAAATCACTCTGCACACACGGTGCGGAACAATAAAGTTAATCACAGTGTTTCTCCAGAAATCAGATCTCATCAACTTCGGAATCAACTTCAATTATTGAACCATCGTGTAAATAGAAATGACCTCTGACTTTGTTTAAGGTGTCCTATTGAACGATTATTTATTCAAGTTAAGCTTTACTCTGGCACGTATTGCCGCCACATCTCTAACGTAGCATGAACCTAAATGCATTTGAATAAATAATAGTAATGAGTAATGGATTCGAATATTTACCAGTGTGTTTATATAGTATGTCTTTGTGGTGAGTTAACAAACAATATTTGACTCATCACACAGACCCTTTAAACGCACACATACTTCTCAAAACTCCGCTTGGTTTTAAATGCCCATTTTCTACACCCTACATGACGGGAGTCCGATAGCCTGCCTCAAGCTAGCGCATAGCGTCAACGTTAGCATCATTAGCACCATCAATCACTCGCCGGAGTTTCCACGGGAGAGAAGAAAAAAAAGACACACCCACTCCGCGAGCGCAGCAGGAAACACTCGTCGCATCAGAACGCAAAAAAACCACCGCACATTTTGCAACTCTTTCCTTCATGAACGATTATTATAGCTACTCCGCGTTTTCACACAGGTTATTTGAGTGCTCATCGATTACTCTGTCTCTCCTCGGGTCACGCGCAAGGCGCGTGGTCACGCAGGATGCGCCTACAGGTGCCCACAGGGTCAAAACGGCAACTCGCTGCGGGTTACCCCTTCAGTGAACACACAATTCCACGTGGGTTACATTTAGTAGCAACAATCGAGTGTCACTTCATAACATCTTAAAACATAAAGGTATTAACGTTGAATTAATCAGATGCCAGGTGCAAAACTGTGCCTAGTACTAATAAAGAGGTGGAAACCTTTTACACATAAAACCAATTCAAACACCTTTTTGTTTCAGCCAGGTATACCTCTTTTTGCGTGTGATCTTTTCAGATGATGCGTTGTGTTGCGTGTAAGGCCGTGCGAAGCTTTCTGGAAGGCACCCAGCCTGACAACATGAGGCTGGTGGACCGGGCGAAGGGCAACGCGGTCAATCAAAAGCCACCTTTCCACTCTCGGCCCTTTCGCCTCGGGGTCTTCCTGACGGTAATTCTCTGATTTAACTTTGATGTGCCAATTTGTGCCTGATGAATAATTGTCTGGCTTGCTGATAACTTGTGGGAGTCAAGTGTGTTCTGGCGGCACTCAATGCAGATGGGAGATATTTGGCTCCTTCAAATCACGACAGTAGCCCCTCTACATTTGCCTCCCTGTTCCGTGAGTAAACTGACCAATTAGCTGTGTTTGAAGAAGCCATTTTTGATTAGAGCAATCAGTAAACAGCAAGGCCTCTCCATGATTGTCCCCCTGATTAGATGAGTTGTCACTTGAGAAGTTGTTGGAGAGTTTAATTTATGGCCTTATATCGCTTGAAAGTATGGTAATTACTAAATCCATTCTCAGCAGTTGGATTAAGACTCATCTATGCTGTCAATATTGACAGCCTCATTTTCTTCCTAAAAGTCATTTCTAAATCAACCAAATCAAGAATACAACCCAGACACCGTTTAGACACAGGTGTATGGCAGTGATGTCAAGAGTGAAGAGGCGCTGACACCAAGCTGAGGAAAAAGAACTGCCCAAACTACATGAAGAATCAAAAATGCACATCTTTTCTAACCTATGGCTTGGCGTATTTCGCCAACCGAACATGTATAAGACTTATATCTGTATGAAAAACTGCTCTGGCAACTGGCTCATTATTCATTGAGCGGTCACAGAAAAATCTGCATATGGAAACGTGTCTTATTATTCACGCCCATCTTTGAGTGTCTGCATTAGATCCTAATTAACATTATGGACCGGTTGATGACTAAAAGGCTGCTGTAAGTGATAAATTACTGTATTCCTTGTCCACATTAGACATTAAAGCTTATTTTAAGTGGAATCCAGTAATCTAGTCAGCATAAAATAAGCATGCACTTTCATCTGTACTTTTATCAGGTATGTACTCACCCGTTAAAAAAAAAAATCTCTGCACAATTTTCGTTACAAATTCCACCTGTATTGAAGATATTATTACTGAGAGCATGAATCAACGTCAAGTGAGTCTGAAAGGGGATATTTATTTAAAATAAAAACTACTAAGTGTAAGTGTACAGTATATAACATTCACTGTTTGCAGACTGTAGAATAGCCTGTAGTCTGGACACCAATAACCTAAAGATAGTCGAGATTCATGGAGTCAAGGCTCCATAAAGGCCAGATAGAGCATAAGAGTGAAAACATTACCAATAATATATGTAGTTTAATATAAAAAAGCTCATAAAGATAAAGCAGGACCAGGAAAATTAGATGCTATTCACTTGTGTAATTGTTAACTAGGTCCACTTATCTATTCATTCATGCAAATTCAGTAAGACAAAACAAAATCAAAATAATTTGCCCCACTATGAAGGCATTTGCAGAGAAAACTATTAATAGTATGCAATTTACACCTCAGTTTTCCCTTGTCTAGTTAGTTTGTCATGCATGAAGATGTCATTGAGTCAATACACTACTGCTGGGGAGGTAAGAAAGCCACCCAGTGCCACCCACGGAAGCTTTTTCTTTTAGTTGCATTCATTGACATCATCGAGTGTTGTCCAACGCACACCTATAGCCCAGCGCCGACCAGCAGCGTATTGACCACCAAATCCCCGAATGATGCCTTAATCAATACAGCAGACGTGAGTAAGTAGACAGGGGAAGGGTGTATGGGTGACACAAAGCCAGGATTAGGCCTGATTAGGGCAGTTTTAACATGTCCTGCTGATTAGGGGCCAGTGAATCTGACCGCTAATTAGCTGTGAAGTGTGGCTGGCTGCACAGACAGGACAGCGGTGGGAGGCGGGGATTGGCTCACCCGAACTCCCAAACTGCACCCGGCCCACCCACACCCCCCTCTTTCGCTTGTCCACTCACCACCCCCACAAAAGGATCTGGGGCTCTTTGATTGGGTGTTCTGCATTGTGGAGAGGGGAGCTGAAAAAGAGTCTCATTTCCCTTTTGCTGTGCCACTACCCCCTGCAGGGTGGAGTCAATGTACCCTTTCTGTGCCTTCGTATGACCAGCTGGCTGCAGCGGGGCAAATAAACACTCCAGATCCACTGGCCAGTATGACTCCCATCTGAAACAGAGCCTTTGTCCGATGTGGATTTTGCTCTAATTGGTGTCCCCGAAACTAATTCTCGGTGTGACTATTTGCACTGATGAGGTTTTAACAGACAGCTAATACACAGAAGATACAAGTTACTGGTCAATAATAGACTACTGTTAGTGTGCTGGAAGAATAGAAGGAGTTACGTCAATATTAAAAACAGTATAGGCACAGATGGCTAGAGATAAATACATACATTTGAATTCATTCAAATCCATCAAAAAAGTAGCTTGCTGTGTAACCAAACAAATACAACTCAGTCACAACTAAGCAGACATTTAGAGAAATGTGTGGGTGTGAAAGAAATGAAGCTGTACAAACCAAAAAAAGGTTTTGGCCTATATCCCCCTGTTAAATAAAGCAATGTCTAAATACATACAAACATTTGTCAAAGGGTCATAGAGGGCCTGAGTGAGTTTCACTTTCAGAGTTGTCAGAGAAAAAATATTTCATCCTGGCAATACTTTCATTAACTCAGGACCAAGCTTTTAACCAAAGATGGCCAAACATCCAATTTTCCAGATCAAGAATGAACTACATCTCACCGTAAAAAGCCCCAAAAAAATTGCCATCTTTTTTTTAGAGAATGACAAAAAAAAGGTTTCTTTATTACATTCACAGGAGTTAAGGCCAGTAAAATTGCATTGTCACTTACACCTGGGGTAATTTGTGCATCTGGAGAATTCGAGGGGACCACTGCTGCGCTCCCACATTTCCCCTTTCCCTACCTCCACCCTGGGACCCCCCCCCCCCCGACCACAGCAGCTCAAGAGGAAGAGAGGGGAACGTAAAGGAACATGGGATTTGGGGCATAATCCTGTTTGTGCTCGGGGTCACATGCTCTACAGAGCTGAGATCGTCGGCTACAGTCTGGAAGTTTATTCGAGGGACAAACAGCAGTCTAATTGTAATTCCCTCTGGAGAGCCGTCAGTGTCTCCTGCTGAATGCTGGAGAGGAGACAGGTTGCTGCAAGATGATAATTGAAAAGAAAGTGGGTGGTCCTCTTTGGCCCCCGCGGCCCTCCGGGACAGTTATATTGAGACTCCTGCGTGTTTTGGAGGGGGCAGATTACCGAATGTTATATTTGAAAAAACGATTATGTCCTTCTGGGCTTAATTTGACAGACAAAGCTATCGAGTGGCGACGGTTTCTGTTGTCTTTTGCCTTTAATGTCAATTTGCGTGCGCATGTGTGTATTTGTGTGCGCACATTTGACTGTTTGCTGACGGATCGTTGCCCTCCATTCACTGGTTCTCATAGCATTTTTATTTTTATTTTTTTCATCATGTTTTAGTTGTCCTTGAATCTTCCAGACGCTTCTTTTTCATGTAGGATTTCTAACTCCCTTGTGTATTTGTGTTTTATTTGTTTACAGCATGACACCTGACTTTACGTATACAATGACTTTACGCTCCGATTTTTTTTGTGTCAAAAAAAAAGTTGTGAAACTACAGTAGCATTCTGATAAAATAAGCCACAAGCCTGCTAGCAAACACACGCTGATCTTATCCGTTGCGTACCTTCATTGAACTGCTCTCCAGCCCTGGCCCTATTAACCAGTAATCTGCAGACTGGCAGCTGGCCATTGCCATGGCAACGGGGAGTGAGGAGAAAACTGCTTGCTGGTTCAAAAGTAAAGAAGAGTGTTGTGAAGGACAGAGATGAACTCCTTTATCCTGTGAATATGTCCTTTTTCAAAATTATGAATAGACATTTCCATACCATTCCTGTTTTTTCACTTTGCGTGTTTACATTTTTGGAAGTGACAATATCACGTCCTTTAAGCATGATTGATTTTGTAGTTGGGGGCAGAAACCCTTTCCAAGGGTGGGAAATGGTTATATAAGTTATGGCGCTGTCAGTAAAACAGACAGACAACAGTGTTTTGAATGGGAAACATGTCGTGAGAAATGTTGGCCACTGATGTATATGCCTGGCTATTCTCAGCTTATTATTCTTTGGTTATTATTGTCTATTCGCTGTCGTCTATTGTCACGATACTTTTATACTAACAGGAACCTACCAGATTTTTTTCAAAGCGTGTCTTTGAACTCCCTGTAGTAATAAAAAAAAATGAATTTATTGTAGTAAAAGTGCATTGATCTTGTAAAAAAAATGGTCAGACCTCGTGGAAAACATGTAGTTAGGTTTGTACGTATGATGCTTTCTTATGGAGGCTCATTGCACTTCTTCAGTACGAATTGACAAATCATCCAAATGACACAATGTGAGCCACTAAAAACATTTATAGAGTTTATCTGTATCTGCCAATCGTCAAATGTAATACAGACTTTCTTTTCTCTTTTTTTGAGAAAGTTTGAGACAAACAACATACACAACTGGATAATGTCAGGGGCTCCCTTTCATGTCTCAGAAAGTTATGACACAGCAAAGCGGCTCAGTGTCCAGCCTCTTCTATCTGGGAGGCTCCACACAGTGACACCTCAGTAGGGGCTGCAGGGCCGTAATGGATTTTGAAATTGGCTAAACTGGTTTTGTTAAAGAGGAGTTTGTGGGACTTAATGAGGCATAACTAATGGAGGTCCCACAATCATCCGCGCCATGCTGGAAGCACCATGGCAGGACAGAGCGGCCATTGATTCTTGCTTCAGACCTCTCGAGTTCCTAATCAGCTTCTTTGGTTGTGCGTTTCAGGCCTGACAACCTATTGTTGGCCTGTGTCACTGGAGGTCAGTAGTTATTAGTGGCAACTGAAAACAGTTTCTCTAACTACTCGTGAGCGAATTGAATAACATGCACAGGGGGACTTGGAGGGGGATTACTGGCAGCACAGCGAGTCCGGCCGGCGCAGGAGAGAATGTGACATGGTTTTCTAATAAGGGATGCTGACCCCAATTCAAGCCCCCCCCCCCCCCACACACACACACACACACAGTCGAAAATGTTACTGCTGTCTCTTATACACATCCCCCCCCCCCCAAGATAGACTGTGAATAGACTTCAAAAAGGTTGCTTTCGCCCTGCAAAGCCTCATATTTTCCAAATGGTATTCATAGCAAGCGATGGAATTAGCTAGTGGAAGTCCAGTTGCAGCTGGAATAGCAAATAATGGTGTGGCTATGTGCGCACTTGGGTCCATGTTATCGACGAGCCAAAGCCACGGTAAAAATGTGGTTTCATTTCATGGAAATCTATTAGAGTTAGCATTGCTTTTAGAGTCCCATGACCTTCCTTGATTTTTTGTTCACTCTGTAGGAAGATGATTATTTTCAGGCTGCTTTTTTTTCCATTTAAAAATGACTGAATTTAAGGAACTTTTTCCTTCCGGGGGGCAAAGACTTGGAGTGATTCATCCTGTGGAAACAAACAACCTGACTGAACCAGGTTTGTCATGGCATAAAGAAAGACCGTCTCCTTGGCAGAGCATGAGGGCAACACACTAATTAAAAATCTCACTCTCTACGAACTTACCAATTCGGTGCATTCATTCGCAAAGTGAAACGAGGAACAGACTTTGCCTCTGCTAATCATTTTGCATTTTCAGGCAAGATTTGAGGACTATTTCTGGGGAAGGAACAAGCGGGGATGGTGAAATGTGGTTTTAAACATTGGATACCACTGCTGACTTCTCAGTAATGCTTGTAAAATATATCACAGGACATCCACATGACAGAGTAGCCACATTATTCTGTCTTTCTGCAGGAAAAATAAATCCTGCTCATCCTCTACATCCTACTCTATAAGAAACAGGCTTAATGGCTGTCTCTTTTGCTTAAGACCAACATCAAAACACAGTTTCCCACGTGATTGTACCAGAAAAACATTGAGCTGTTTATGATGGCCATAATATGTTTGGCCTGCGTTTCTGTGTAAACTATGCAGCCAATAATGTTAAGCCCTTGCCAATTAGTGCTCTCCAGGTTGCTAGGGCGCCATGGTCAATTGAGGAACACATCAATAGGACTTGAAAAGGTTTCTCTGCGATCAGACCTTCTGACATATTAAGTAGAATAATGGGGAGGATGGGAGTTGTGTGTGAGTGTGTGGGTTGGTTGGGGGAGTGTGTGGGGGGGGGGGGGGGGGGGGGGGGGGGGGGGGGTGGTGCAGAGACTGAATCAAGGCTTCCTTCTGCATTCACATTATGCCCTGCAACCTGCAATTATCTGAGAAGAATGGTCTTAAAAAAATACCTCACCAAAAATAGAATATCCTCTGCTTCGTGGCATTGAAGTAGTTGTAGGTGACATCTGGCTCTGACAGAAATATCGGCTTTGTGTAAGAGAGGGAATTTTGCGTAATATTTTTGTATTCCGTTGCTTCGTTTAGGTGCGTGCATGCACAGGAGCCCACATGCATCCGTTTGCATGTCATGCATGTTGTGCAAGTGTGCGAGTGTGGATGCTGCTGACAACATTTCCAGCAGGTTTTTTTGCAGCGACACACATGGAAGTAACAGCACACAGTCGCGGCAGCGGCCCCGAAACTTTCCAGACAGAGATGATGATGCCTGCACCAATTACAGTACCCAGCCTGTCTCATATGTCCTTTCAAAGAGAGGTACCCCCAATAAACTAGAGAGAAGCAACAGGCACAATAGCCAGTGATTACCAAGCATAGCCTATTAGTGCGCCATAACTATGGCTATTGAAAAGAGAAGAGAATGGTTTCACCTCCACTCTCATTTCATGTGGTCCACCATCAAAAGCTTTGTTGACAGCTCATTCATGTCCTCAATTTAGAGACAAAATCTATCAGAAACATCTTGTAGCATCAAAGTGTATATTGTGGAATGCATTTCTCTTTTTAATGCTCTTATCGAACTCTCCTCCTGATGGAGTTGCCGTGCTCCAATTCCAAATGTCAGGTGCATATTGGCTGTGATGCTTCCTTCGAGTGTGGGTATGATGGCACATATACATACAGCTGTCAGGTATGTGAAGGGGCTGGAAATGGAGGCTCTCCAAGGTCTCCATTGAGACACACTGATAGCCATCATCATCATCATCATCATCACAGGGTGTCATCAGCAAGGGGATCGAGAAGCAATTTGCAAACATGTTTAAATGACCACAGGAAATGAAATGTTCGATCCTATTATCAACTGCTTGCAGGAGGTTGCGGCGGACAGAAGCAAAGGGGAACCGACACTGATGCCAAGTGATGACCTTATACACTTTACAGTTTGTTTGCACAAATCATTCATCTTCGAAAGAAAATGATCAGATTGAGGCTTTTCGTGGATGGGTGTGCACACAGTATTTGCGTGTGCGTAAGTGATAAAGGGGAGAGTGGGCTTCTGTATCATTAATATCATAAAATGGGGAAAGGAGGGCAATTAATGCACTGAAAACAATAAATACACAGAAAAGACTTAAATTGTATTTTTGTTATTATAGTCTACTAT
>JAFBJU010000352.1:331337-353632 GCA_016785305.1 Colistium nudipinnis | reverse complement strand
TAATAATAATAATAATAATAATAATAATAATAATAATAATAATAATAATAATAATAATAATAATAATAATAATAATAATAATAATAATAATACGTGTACAGTAATTATTATTGTTTGCCTTTAAATGTTTTATTGATCGAGGTAAAAAAAAAAGTCGAGCCAGACTTGAAAGAATGATCTCCTTTTCAGTTTAACCAACATGAACTGTAATTCTAAATTAAGGATACACTGTTTGTATTAACTTGTAAGCTACACTATTATATTATTATGATTATTGTTATTATATATTGTTTTACTTCAAACGGATGTGCATGTTTAGTAATCTGCGATATCCCCTGTCACTCCTGAAATGTCAATTAAATGTCGTTTAATTTACAAACGGTACAAAAAATAAATAAATCACAAAAGTGTTTTTAAATAGATGATGGAACTCACTTGTGGAGTATCTCGGATCGGGATTGCTGTACCACCCTGTTGCTGCCGCACTATTCCGCATGCTTTCCTGGTACGACGGGAGGTCTCCCATGTTTCCAATGCCTCCATTGCAGTATCCCCCCATCGCGCTGTGGGAGAACTGGGAGACGGTGTGCGGCATGTGGTAGGTGGCGGCCACGGCGGCGTTGTGGCCCATGGAGTGCTGCTGCATGCCGGTCTGAGACACCTGAGGCTGTCGGTAGGCTCCCAGTGGAGAGGTTAGGTTCCCTGCGCCGTCCATGCCACTGAACTTCTTGTAGGACTCCTCGATTGGACTCAAAATATCTGTCACTGAAAAAGGCGTTGTGTGCTTTGGGCTCAACGACATGATTCAGAGAGCAGGTAGATTTTTGTGTTTGAGCAGATCAACCGTGTTGTTGTATCGGCTCTCTCCTTGGTGGATGTCTACGTAAGAGAGTGCTTGTAGTGCGCCTGAGATCCTATTGATCGCCTTGGAGAAGGAGGCGAGCCCAGGGCGCTCTTAGCCCGGGTTTATTGGAGCCAGGAGCCAGGTTTACGACAAACACAGGGGGGCGGAGCAACACTCTTAAACCAGCAAACAATAGTCATTGACATTTTAGGGAAACAGTCCATGAAAATGCACTTTGCTTTATATTAAGTCCTGCATACACGAATTCAGCGCTGTCACCTCTTTTTTCGACTCTCTTTCTCTTTCTGACAACTGTACACGGGGGAAATGTACTTAAATGTTGTGCACATCAGCTGATCTGACCACATATGAATATTTTGCGTCAGTAGGGAATTCCACTCTTTCTAGAAACTTTGAGAGCACTTTGCACAGACACGAGGGCCACCGAGTATCATCCAAGAGGCACAATGAGGTTGTATGGCCAGCTCATTTATGCTTCTTAAGCATCCTTTTGCCCCACCAGAGAGGGACCCAAGCCCAAATAAGCTCAAAACGCCGACGGGGAGCGTCAGTTGGGGAGCCAACTTGTGAGCAGTGCGCTATACCTGACAGGGAAGACGTGTAACGCGCGGGATTGTATAGGCTCTACCATCTCCACGCATGCTGCAGCTTTTCTGACTCCAAACTAATTTCGTGTGGAAGCAGCAGAAGTGACCATTTTGTACTTACATCTCTCAGAATTGACATTTCACATTCCCACGCTTCTTATTTTAATTAGACTTAATGCAATTGGGAGACAATGTTGCGAGTCCCAATCCCTCAATGACACTCCGCAGTCTTGACCTGACATTGTAATCTCTGTGCACACTGACTGGCGCCAGGGGAAGAGTCAGGGGGAAGAGACGCACAACGGGGGGGTCACTGGAGAACAGAGGTGCTACAAATTGCAATAATGACCACCGGTTAATAAAGCTTTCCATTATATCCTTATGTGCGCCATGTATGGATCTGTGGGGCATTCTCACATCCACAGCTCATAACAAGCGAAAAACAAAGGCAGCCCGACAGTCATGGATGGTGACGACGCTGGTTCTGCTGGATCTTTTGTGTGTGTGTGTGTGTGTGTGTGTGTGTGTTGTGCCAACAGCAGGAGCTGAAGCAGGTGTGTGTTCTTTTCCAGACGTGAAACGTGTTGCCATCTTCCTTCACTGGATGAAGGAAGCACTCGTCTGCACGAAGCCACTAATGTAATTTAGCATGGCGTGGCGGCAAAGCAGATACCCACCCTAATTGAACAAATGAAGATGTGACATGGTCAGCCATCAATTACAGCGACTGCATCAAGAACACCCATCTCCGGTTAGGTTGATAGCGCGATTGCAATAAATCGCTGGTCTTATGCATATTTCACGAGCATGCCGCTCCTTATTCTTTTTTCCGCTCCCTCTCAAACAGAAGCCTGGAGTCCGAGGCGAATTTAACGGGAAGTGGCCGGATTTTATTCTTGTTGGAGGAAAACAAATCAGTGTGTGCCAATTCCAAAGTTAATTGATTCACAAAAATATGAATCTAAAAAAAAAAAAAAAAGGCTGTTCGAAAAGTTGTGCATGTGTACACTCTATGCTACCAGTACAATAAAAATCCCCAGTGGTAAGAACATCCACATCAAAATCACCAAGTAAAAGAATATCTCCTACCTGAGAATATTTCCCTTCTTTTCGTGGGAGCCCTTTCTACTCCTTTTGGAGGCACGGTGTCTTTTCAGGGCGAGAAGAAAGGTAGGCCTCGGGCCCAGACCTCCAACATTATGTAAATGAGGCAAACCTCTCAACCTTGTGGATTACTGAGTCAGAGAGCAGGACCCCGGTCCACAGACCCTCCACATTAGGATCCCATAAAAATCTGGAGCTGGTTGGTCGCATGCGACGCGTATGAGGGCTTTATTGTCCACACCGATGCAGTTGTCTGCAATGAAGTTAACTTTCCCATGCTGGGAATTTTGACGTCTACATATTGGCAGCGTGAGCGGGACACACGGACGCGCCCAGGAGCTGCGAGGAAGGCCCCTGCCAAGGTGGGTTCATAGACCTGGGATTTATTTTTTTCTAGAGGAAATCATTTCAAATAAGAAATATTGCTGCAGCTTTTGTTGTCAGTAGTTGCCGGACGGAGCGCGCCGCGGTGTGATTAATGGATAACACGTGTATGCGATGTTTGATGGCAAATATGTAATCAATTGTCGAGCCTACACTGACCCATGCCGCCCCAGGGAAAGAAAAGTAGTAACTTGATGGGGTTGATGATAAATGAACATTTATTTTATTCCCCAAATGATCCAGAGGATCTGTAAATCTTGCGTTGCTTTAAAAAAAACTGCTATTTGACTTTCCACACACCACCAACAGCTATTGTCCAGATTTCCTTCGTAATTTGACTTGTGTACATTGAAACAAAGATGAGTAGCGCTGAGATTTCAGAGCACACTTATTTGCAAACACACGGACGTCAAATCAAAACGACAGCCGTGTGTTCCATTGCTATATCAGGCGAGATGAGCTATTAAATCCCACCGTGGATGTGTGTACATGAATTGAGAATTAAATGCAGACTCGGTGTAACAAGTAAGACAATTCCGTTTCTCTCTCTATGAGGGCAATTTTTGAAAACCCGTTTTCCAACATAGTATACGTCGGGCCGTTTATTTTCTGTTAACCAGCACATAATTACAGTCCATTTTAGTGGTACATATCATAAAGACGACCTTTTTCCCCGATATCATCACCCCCTCAGCTCAGCACAGCAGATGGACCAAAGCGCCTGGTTACTGGAGTGCTTTCCTCCATCTCGTCGTTCCTAGTTCAATACACTGAGAGATGTGAAGAGATGGCTGAAGGGCCGGGGCCCTGACCTGCAACCTCAGCCACACACCGGCCGAGCGTAAAGTGCAAAAGGATGGAATTGTATTTAGTCTTTGTAATCCTCAAACCGCTAACCCAACATCTATCACGGTGTCTGTGTGTCTAAAGCGTGGAAAAGGGGGGGGGGGAACACTGATTTGACATTAAATATTCAATAAATGGCAATATGTATATCATATAACTGTAGACGTGTAAAAAGGTGCCTGCGTAAATTACGCACGAAAAAAAAAACATGTCCTTCCATTGTTTCGGGCCTTTCAGCCCGCCTTTTATCATATATTTCTAAGGATTTTTTTAATCAAAATATCAGCCTTCATATATATTTTAAAAAATGCGTCTTGGTTATGCTTCTTAGTAAAGAGCTAAGCACACGTTGAATGCACACGTTTTGGTTAAATGTGCTCTGAAAATGTGGGATTACGCACTTATCTGCTTCCTATAGGGCTGGGATTTTTATTTTGTCCCGATATTTAAAAGCAAACACATATAAACATGAGAAAAAGAAGCGAATTCTTCGCGCCCCAGCGCTTTCATCACAAATACAATATTTTTCACATATACTGTATATCAAATTGTTGATGAGTCATTGGTGGTAAAACAATTCAGACGATGGAAAACGTTTCTGTGGCTCATTGTGCGTTTTCCTCCAAAGGGCCGCGATTTCTATCGTGCTTCTTTACGCGTGAACATGCATATTAAGTGTATGTGGGGCATAAAAGCCCTCACTCTAAAGTTTCAGTCCAGACGCAAAAATCTTGCATCACCACTGATTAATTGTTTCCCTGCCTCAAAACGTGTACTGCGCATGGGGATGGACTTGGCGCGGAAAATTTGCGGCGGAAAATCCCACACCTGCGGCCAGTGTGGTACCATTTAGATCAAATACTTTCTCCCCTCTCAAATCGCCGAGCAGTGAGAGAGTAAAAAGCGGGCAGGTGCATATCTTTCAGCCGCACTACTTGAAGCGGTGCGGTTCCTCAGCTAAGTAGGTTAAAGGTCCTCCCAAGTGGAGAAAGTATGTGACAGGCCTCTTGAAGACCATATTCTTCCACAGGAGTTTGCATTCATTCACAATTAATGTCGCTTGATGGACGAAATGATGCTAATAGGGCACCAGACACAGAATATAAGGCTTTCATGGGATGCTGACCATAATCTGACATCTGGGAGAGAGTGGAGAGCAGAGGAATTCAGACTGCTGTGATAGGATTACAGTATGAAGGTTATTCTCCAGTGTTTCACTGTATTGTTTTTTTTATTGTTTTTTTTTTTCTTTTCATTTTGCCTTAATCAGACACATGGGACTGTACGGCAGGGGAAAGTATAACAGGGCATGTTGTAGATTTTTTTTTCTCCCACTGGAAACAGTTTAAGTGTGTAGCACACTGCTTGTTTAATTACTCAAAGCAGCCACAGGCTCATTGTTAAACGGTTTTAGATTCCTGTCCCTCTCACCTGAAAGAGACAATGTTTTTGGAGCGTCCCATCCACCAAACCAAGGCCATGGAACACCAAAGCGGAAATATAACACCCAGAGCTTCATCCAAAGCCATTGACAACAATATGAAAACCAACTGTCGACTCTCTATTTAGAAGGCAATACTGTCATAGAATATTTAATATAATCTCCCTTTAATGGTTTTATTCTACTTCGAAACCATGGATCTCCATTCGGCACCGTTGAATAGCAAAAGTTAACACAAAAACTCCACACAAAGAAAATCCTGTCATGCCGAGTTGTTAATTAGCTAAAAGCATGAAATGATGATGTGCTCTCAAAAGTTGGTATGCTTTTATTAGTGAGAGTGTTATTTCCTTCAATAATCCACATGCTTCAGACTGAGGAGCAACTGAGTCTGAACCAAAGCAAACAAAGCATGGGGCCTCTACCTATTTTGTTCTATTTTATTCTTTTCCAATGCAATTACAAAGGACGGGCATTAGGCTTATAAAATCCCCTAGTGTTGATCATGGCTCACCTTTGGATTAGAAGTCGATAATTCGCCTTACACAGAAAACCTCTCACATGAACATTAAGATTTTCTTTCATG
Organism: Colistium nudipinnis; assembly: GCA_016785305.1. NCBI lineage: Eukaryota > Metazoa > Chordata > Actinopteri > Pleuronectiformes > Rhombosoleidae > Colistium > Colistium nudipinnis. The sequence goes on along the minus strand of JAFBJU010000352.1, from coordinate 347,819 downwards.
AACAGCTAAAAATCAATCTCATAGAATGGCTGTGAGATTACAGCTTCATGAATCCTCCCACAGTTAAACATCGAATGCATGATGCATTCCAAACTAAATCCGTATACACACAAATAAATAAATTATGTATTTCTGAAGCTCGATGGGCAGAGAGGGGTGGGGGTGGGGGGGGGGGGCGGGATCGACCTTTGCGGGCGTTGGTTTCCTGAGTTTTGGGTACACAGGGCGTTGTGTGAGTGCCGCCGTCCTCTGCACCGTTGAGTGGCAACATTTTAGCATGGCCGCTGTCTTTTGTATCGACAATTCAAAAACACAGCAGCAGATCAGTGCAGATTAGCAAATGCATGGCAGAACAAAGCAGATGGTGTACTTGGACGGGGTGCTTGGTTCCAAGGGTACCTGGTTCGTCCACTTCTCTGCTGCATTAATTGTGGCAACAGTGAGGGCAGGTAAACAAAGCTGTTAGAGACCACGGTTGTGACTCAACCGCATGGCTCACACCGGGCTTATCACCCGGTTACTCACATGGCAAAATGTCTCTGCCAACCGTTTTCAAATGTCTAGTTGCCCCTGACTGTGCAGTTGCTGTGACGGGATGAAGTGTGTTTTATGAAATGCACAATAAAGCATTCTTTTGGATTTGCTTTGAAGTGGAGGTTTGTTTTTTGATCATTTAGACTGTTTTGTGTAACAATTCAATGCAGAGAATCAAGAGTAAGCTGTTTTTTTTTGTGTGTGTGTTGTTATCAACTTGTATTCATTTCTTGACATTTTTTACTACAATTTTATCACAGAGAGCAAATTGTATGCGTGTGTTGACAATTGCTTCGATTGTGACGTATGATTGTAAATGGTATAATACTATAACAGTTTAAAAGCCCAGTACAAAAGCTGCCTTTTTAGGCATTTGCATTTTTGGTGCATATTTACATCTATTTATCGTTCTTTTCATTTTGCCTCTGTTCCAACATTTTTGAGCAAAATCTCGCCCGACACCTTTCCAGCTGGAAGTTTCACATTATTTTGGGTGGTAAAAAAAAGAAAAAGAAAAAAGGATTATAATAAAATGGGGTTTCACAACGGCAATTGAAGCAAATAACAGAAGTCTTTCCTGATGTCCCTTTATGCAGGAATTTGGTTTGTTTTCACGTGAACAGTCAAGAGGTGCGTCTTCGCATGATAAAAAATGTACAGCCCCTCGGCTGCGTGTGGAGACAGAAACTTTTGAAATGGCTTCACAACTCAACAATGGAAATGTGAATCGAAGCTGCATATCAATGCTGTATGTACCTGTGTTTGTCCCCACTCGGGGAGGCTTTTACCTCAGTAGGCCACCTGATAGCCTACCATTATCCTGATGAATCCACATAAAAACATCCCAAAACTACTTCAAATTCTGAATGTATTGATCCTGACCGATACAAGCACATGCCATGTGCTATAATTTACGCCATAAAAGTCAAAGCTTCTTTTTTTTTTTTTTTTTACAACACAGTGTAAAGAGATTCACAATTTTCATTTCTACTCATTTTCTTTCCAGACACAGAATGCTGCCTAAATCCACCAACCCAATGCCGAAGGGGAGTGCCACTTAGAGTCAATCCACTGAGAGTAAAGTATGTCCCGCCGAATTATGAAAATAGAGTGGCATGAGAAATCAAAAATATACCAGACTTTTCATGTGTCGTCACATCATTTTAAAAATGGGTGCATAGTATCGCAAATGTTGTCTTTATTGTATGGTTGAAGTTCTGTATCTATGTCTATTTCATCAGAATATAATTAAAAATATGTTTGTGTTGAATTCATGGTTATCTTTGCTTTTGTTAAGTATATTTCCATATCTGCCTCTATTGTGAAATCAAACAAATTAGTTGTAAATATGGAGTATTTCAGATTTTTGTTTTATCCCAAAATACTTCTAATCAGAAGTCGGCTTGTAATTGCCTTATTTCATGTTTGCTTTTCTTTTCATGGCCACCCACCCTTTTACTTCTTTTTCATTTTCCAAAAAAACAGCAGTATAAAGTGATTCCAAAATCAATCTGGTTTCTTTAATTCCTCTTTAACCTCAGCTATTTATAAAGATTAATGTGGTTCAAGCGCATGCTTTTTTTGTTTTGTTTTTTAAGTTCTTGGCTCAAGGGCACATTTGGTCACATATATTCAAACAGGTAGCCTTTCAGTCATAATCATGTCTTTTTTTAGTCGTCAAACATATTTTTGTCAACAACAGGGCGCAGGTCAAAAGTTCATTATTAGTGTGTGGTTATTCCTGAAAAAAAATCAGAAATGATAAGATGTACTTAGTAGGGTAGCAGTAACTCTGGATAACTCTCTATAATGGTTTTATTACTTTCAGAAAAGAAAAAAATATGGTTCTTATGTTTGATACAGCAGGCCTATCTATATGACAAAACAAGGTTAAAATAATTTCGGTGCAAAGAAGAAGTGGTTTTAAAATGTTCTCATGTCTGACATTTTATGCTTCAAATGGTTACACCTGATATTAGGGGTGTATTGTAATGGAATAAATAAACAGAAGTGCGGTAATATGGAAAGAGGAAAGAATTAATCATATTTATGAACCCAATTCATGTAGGAGTTAGTTTCATATTTTCACCCGCTAGCACATAATCATCGCGTTTGTATTAACTCTTTTTTTTGTGTCCATGTAAGATCATTTACTGTAAATTAACGGATAATAATAATGAATACATGAATATGCGTTTTTTCACCTCTGTCATGGTCAAGCCCTGAAGCCCTACAGCTATTTTAAACTTCCCCTCATTTACATATTCATCACCAGCTCTATGACCGTACATTAATCAACCATACATGTTTGCAGTACGTATTGCCCATGGCGTACACTTTCACACATCTCACAGTTGCCATAACTCCACTACTCTAGACGCAAGCCCCTTACAAAATGGAGGAGATGGAAGTGAATTATAAATCTAATGGTACTAAGCCGCACTAAACGAAGGATCAGATATATCGATCCTTGAGATCCACATGTTCCCTTATTTATTTACTCTGTTCACTTCTCTCTGTCTCAGTCCTTGCGTGGGTCTGACCTTTGCTCCACAGGTAAGAACAAAGTCTGCCTGAGGCCGATGGTTTCTTTTGCTTGTTGGTTCTGCGTTCTCTGGAAGGGTGTCAGCTCCCCGGGCCCAGCCATCCCTAAGGACGCTCGATGTCATCTCGTCTACCTGCTCCTTGCACCACCTGCTCTCCTCTACAATGCTGCCCTCTCGCTGCTCCGCCACTTGAAACGCTCGGTTGGCCTCTCCACTGAAACCATCACGAAACTGTGCGCTAAAGCGCCGCAGACTGTGTGGCCGCCGCCGCTCTCATCCCTCCAGCCATGCGCGCGCGCAGGAGCCGGGAAGAATTCTCCGGTCGGAAAGCTGAGGCTCCACAGGAAAACTAAAACACCCTGCAGCATTTTGCCACTCCTCGCCTCTCGCATCCTTTCTCGGATTCCTTGATCTTGGCATTGTTTTATAGAGTGTGGCATCATCATCATCACACCCAGTTGTTAAATATAATATTCGCATTGTACATATTTCTCAAACAGCACAGTTTGAAGCTTCGGTGAATGTGCAACTTTATTAAAGTGATTAAATACAATATTCATGAATCAAAAGTAATTGGTAGATGTAAAGGATATTAACCTTCCTCTGGTGTGTCTGTGTAGCTCAAGTAAGCTTGCTTTGTACAGCAGGCCTTTTTTCATGGAGGACACTCTGATGTATAACATAAAAGGGAAATAAATGGGTTGGTGCGGTACGTGCTTGGTAACTTCATGTTATAAATATTGGCACTCAGTGTCTTCAGGTGCAGCCGTGCTTTTTGTACTATAATATTAAAAATAACTTTTATTTGTATGGCACTTACAACTTAACAAATGAACGCAGCACATACATGGTACTTGACAAGTGTGAAACTGGATCAAAACAAGCAATAAAATCAAGCAACGTGATACAAGTCATTAAGTCTGTTATGAAATGTCCAATATGGAGTGTGGTGTACTTGAGAGAGGAGATCACTGCTCCAACGACGCCTCAAGAACACCGCCGATGAGAACAGCTACATTACAGGAATTGTCCGCTTGTGTTTACCAAACAAAAATATGACACCGTATCAATTATTTCTGAAAACCCGGATTGCTGAACGTTTGGCTGAATGCTAACATGCAGCCGACAAGTGCGTGTTCAAGGTCCAGCTCACGAAGCGTCTCTGGAATTCATCACGGAGCGCGGAGCAGTTCACTGTGTACATAAGAATACATTTTTACACAAATGGGGACAGCGGATCTTGTCACTTTGCACTTAATGTGCTGTCCATTCTCAAACGAGCTCCTCCTGACCAGGCCGGATGGAGTTACACGAAACCAAACCTAAGTGAGTGTTCACATTACCGGACGATCTGTTGAATCCATGCCAATATCAGAAGTTGGCGGGTACATTTCATAACAGCTTGTTTGTCTGTAAGATGGCTGGCGTATTTTGGATCGATTTATGTATTTACTTATTTTTATTTTGTTTTGTTCATTTGGGATTCAACTTGATTTTCCACGTCTGGACTCCCATTTGACATATTTCGTGAAACAGTAGCGGGCAACAGAAATGTCAACCTTCATATTTTTTATTTGTTCATTAATGCTGCGCCTCAGCAGCAATCGAGTTTCCTATCCAAACCCTCTTTGCACTGCGCCGCCACAGTCATTTGCTGTGAGACACCAAGCAGTGCAGGCCTACCGCAGCTCAGCAGAAGAAAATGCCCTCATAGCCCCCTTAGCGATGTGTCAGCCACACCATTAAAACTGTCCAGTGGTTTGAATGCAGTGGCACGTCAGTGTTTTCTTGACCTGCTCATGCCACGAAGCCACAGAAAACGGTTAAAACTGCAGAATAACTTTCAAATCGCGTGCCCAGGGGGTTTCAGAGCAACCTCTTTTGGAACAGGCCGCATAAATGACAATGGTTTTAATGCGGTGGGTGGATAGTATCTGTCAGATTTAGGTCAGGTGTTGGCTGAGTTAAAGTAAGTGAACATGAGACTTATGTTGTTTTCTCCATCAGCCAGCGCACCGGGGTACAAATGCATGTGAGAGTGTATTGATCGGTTGGTCCCATCTTTCCATCATATTGTGTTACATGATGTTTGAGACGTTTTTAATTAAGGCAGCGTTGTTGTTGTTTTTTCAATGATTCAGTGGCTTATTTCCAAACATAAAGAGAGAAGGTTAAAGAACCGCTTGGGGGACATTTAGGGACATCTAGTCATTTTTTGGAATTGTATTTATTTCAAAACGACAAACTGCGACACAAAAATACTGTACAGATAAGTTGCAAATACAGTCAATACAAAAAGTGCAGTACAACGCATGCTAGAAAACTGAACAACGATGTCTTCATGTTGATATTTGGGAAAAGAATTGAAAGTATAGGCGTCGGAGCGTTTGGACGGATTAACTCAGGATTGGTGGAGTTTGAGTGGGGACTGAGGATGTTATGAACATGAACTTTTCCTTTCCTTTTTTTGTATTTCATGCAGGAGGAGCGAAGTGAAGGCGTGTGTTATGGCGTGTCCTTTCCGTGCCTATGGAGGACGCTTGCTGCTGCATTTAGCACTATCTAGGGATAAACCACAGATAATGTGGTGACTTAAACTGACGTATGATGGTCAAGACACGATGGAATTCGTAGCATTTATTTCCCAGACATGAATAAATACGCATGGCATCACAACTGTAAACAGTGGAGCAGAGTGGGTTCGGCATTGACCTTGTTCTAATTGTACCCACTGGGACACTATTCGGCTTTGGTCAGCGGAAAAGGTTTGCCATTTTTTGAAACTATTCTTTTGAAAGCATTAGTGTTTTTTTTTCCCACAAACGACCTCCTGACCGCACACAGGGTAGGTGACATCTGCTCGTATAGAAGATAAATACTGTAGGTGTAGGGTTATTGCTGCAGTCTCGTGAATCACAGGGACCATAAACACTGAACGTGACACATGATACAATAAAATTGTGCATTGATCAGTCATATTATACAACATCTATTCACGTTTCTACCCGGCAAAGCAAGTCCATATGAAGGAATATCATGGAGAGGCTTTTTTTAATCATTATTTTGCATTCAGTATAGAGAGTTCTGACACATACAATAAATTCACCACAAGACACAAGTGTGCGAGCCCGTGATGGGCATACCCTTGCACATCCGCTTGGAACATGAAGATAATTAGGCGGCTGGAACACATTGCTGTTACATTGTCGCTCTTTCATCATGAGACGCTCTGATTGAAGCAGGTCTGAAACAGATGACGGCCCGGGGGCTCAAAGCCCCAGGATCCAGCGACAGTGCTGGCATCTCAAGCACCTCATGTTCATCCTCTGGAGGAGGTGAGACAATCCATTAAGTGAAAGGCATAAACACTCAACTCTGGGAACCTGATTGTCGCCGCTGTCCCCCATCCAGCCCACCTGACGGCAGCGCACTGTGGGTTTTATACAAGACAATTCAAGTCCTGAGGTGGAACATTGAGAAAGAGAAGACAAAGGGGTATAAGACCACATGGCAATTTGCATAGCATAACACAGAAGCACACAACTTTTCAGAGACAACGTCACAGACGGGGAAAGACAAGAGACGAGTGTGCTCGAAGTATGAATTATCATGCAGTGTGGGAATTCATTAACCTGTGAAAGAAAACAAGTTAATCAAGTCCGTCAATCTAAATGATCCACATCTAGCGTACCGCATATCATCACTTCTTTAAATTAAATAAACTCTAAAAACTGTGTTTGGCCAAAAATACATATCAACATCTGTATATTGGCAGTTCTGAGTAGCACAGATTAAAAAATGTAGTTTGACATTGATTGAATGAACATGAAAACACTGGCTTGGTGTGTCAGTGCTCTTAGTTCTTTGACGTTCAGTGAACATGGAATTGAACTGTACAGTGTCACCAAAATGTTGTTGTTATTTGTTTTGTTCGACTTCAAATCTCATCACAAACTATTGTTGAATTCAAAACAGTTGTCAACTAGCATTTGGTTGATCTCTGTTTACCTCATTAGGAACTGTAGCCCTGAACGCCTTCTATAGTCTCCAATCATTTTGATTTTGATAAAGAGTAAAAAGTCACCATGCGTGAAAGTCATTATTTGTTTTTGTTTTATGAATGTGAGGCAGCTCTGTAGTGTCTGGCAACAGGTAAACTATTATAATAACAATAATGCAGTGGGGCATTATTTTCAAAAGAGGGTTGCTGAGAATCTCTGTCGACCTCCTGGGCCATTATGAATGATTAATGGTCCCTCTTTACTACTAGATCTTGAATATGAAACCAGCTTGAAAAAGTGATGGATGAACGTGGCATATATCTGAAAAGACAGATTTCATACAAAGACAGCAGGAAGAAGCTGAAGAGAACCGTTTGGCTCTTTTTTTTTTTTTTTTTAAAGCTCTCCACAAGCTTGCTGTGTTCTTTTGTCACAGAGTCTTTGAGCAAAAAAAAAAAAAAAAAAAAAAAACACGGTTCAGCCACCGTGAGAATAATCAAACGTCGACCACTGTTTTCTTTCTTACACCTCCAGTGTATATTTTGATTAGGGGGAACGATTTACCTCATGCACGAATTATTGATGTTGTATTATTCCATAGGATCGCCCTACATTTGAAGTCTTGGAAATAATATTTTTAATAAAAAAAAGTATTTTGCAATCCTTTATTTGATTCCTCATACCGATACTGACACACACAGTGCAGTTTCTACATTGGATTGAGTACCTGGGCAAAGCTAAAAAAAAAAAAAAAAAAAAAAAGTTTCTCTCTCTCAACTGTCTATCACTCCGACCTCCTGTCTCCCGTGGATTTCCGCTGACTCCGCTCCTTTCCTAATCGCAACATTAAGCGAAGCCATCAACCTTGACGCTCACCTTTGTTTCTCTCTCACAAAGGTGACTCCACGCCGGCTGCCGGTCCGACGCAGCACTTCAAACTCAGGCCCACTGCTGCCGCAATTTTAAGAAACCTGCCCTATCAGCGTCTGTCACGCACAGCGGCGAAACACGGCGGCGTGTTTACTCCTGTCTGAGGATGGGAAATACACAGAGATGTATTTCGGTGTGACGCACAATTGGCAACTAATTCAACAGAGTCATTCTACCATATAAGAATTCAGACACATAACATAGTGGGGTTTTTTTTTGTTTGTTTTTGTTTAACAAAGTGCTACTCCTGCCTGAGATTCAGACATAAGGAGAGGCCGATACGGCCTACGTCTACTTACACTGCCAACAATGGGAAGTTTGTAAAATAATAAAATAAAAATCCCTTCCATGGAGACAAGGACACTTAAGCAAATGGGTTCTACATTTCCTCTCAGCCCTGGTTTCGAGCGTGTGAAAGAACAACATTGTACGCAGCTGATGAGTAACAGGGGCAGAAAGCGCGAGTCGTGCACCTCCGAGTGAGTGACTGGAGAGCAGATCGTCGAACGGATCGAACTATATTGTCAGGACGCGTGTTTGCCGAATGCATGCACGCGAGTCAAACGATTCTCGTCACAGGCCACACATTTTGAATAAAACGGATGTAGTATATAATGCAGTACATAAAACTGCATGGCACATTTTTATGATGATATTTGAACCATACTGAATTCTTCTTCCATTTTTAAACACGCGAAATGTGTCTGAATCCTCTAATTCATTCAGTGTATTTTTTCTAATCATTTCAGTTCCTAATTGCACTGCCAAATGAACGGCAAGTTTGTTTTTTTTTGCGTAGGCCTTCGTCTGTGAACATTTATTGCATAAATTAAACGTGTGAAATAGGCCATCTACACATGGTGAATGCTCCCCGAAAACACGATGATTACTTCCTTTCCTTATTTTTCGGGAAATAAATACACTTCACATTTCATTCAACTAGATTTCCTCTGGTAACCCCAGCAAACAGCAAACAATATGCTTTCCTATAGCATTGGGTAGAATTTAAAGGAAAGGTTACAGAAGAACCATGCTCAACCATGCTGCAGGGGTCCTTTTGCCATTTTTTATTTTTTACTTCAGGAGCTTCATAGAAAAGTGTTGTCACGCTTCGTCTGTCTCTTCCTGGGTTGAGTCACAGACACTGGGGCGTTTGTGTCACTCAGCTGTCGGCTCACCGGGTTCTTCTTTTGCAGATGGGAGGCTGATCTGCGGAGGCTCTGTGCCACTGAGGAAACTCAGCATGCACGCACGCGCACTGGCTGAGCTCACCAGCAGGGTTGGCGATTCGTTTGGAAATCTAACTTTTCATCTTCGTGTTGCCCTCCTAAAAACGACCCACCCACTTGAAATATTTAAGATCGACATATACGTTTGCCGCTTGTTCCCTCCCTGTCCGTTTCCCACTCCAGCCTTAAAGTGAAATGACCCTCTTTCCCTCTGTCCTCCCCCTCCTTCCATCGTGTGCGGCATCCCCTCCGCCCCCCGCTGGCGCATCTTTCTGACCCAATGGGGCCCCCTACGGGAGCAAACCCACTGATGCTGCACTGGGCAGGTGCGCAGAGATGCCGGCCTTTCATTTGGGCGTCGTTTGGCCCATTTGGTGGCGCTTTGCACACTGCTCCCCTCCACGCGGAGACGATGACGGCTCGCTCGGGGCACTTCGCTGCCCGGAAAGTCACGTCAAACCGCAGGAAAGATATACAAGTCACACACCCAAGTCAGGCTCACATATGCATGGCTGCTCGCTCCCGGCATCGGTTTCTGTGTGCTGTGTATCGGAAGAAAGTCCCCCGACCTGCGGTTTGACTTTGTTAGCAGGCACGCCAAGTGGATATTTGTTGTCGTCCCGTCTCCTCACTTGATAAAGGAGCGGCTTTCTTTTGACCCGCTTCAGTGCCAACATGTCAATGATACAGGTGCAGGTTTCATAGATTTTCACAGGACATTTGACTCGCGGGCGTCTTTGTGGCGAAGGACACTGGCTGAGTTAAGGCTTTCATTGGAAAAAAAACTCACTTCAGCCCCATTGTTCACTTCCACCGAAGTGAATTAATCTGCACCATATTTATCCCCCTATCCTATTGCGCCACACAGTGGTATCACCCAGCCCCTCTCTCTCTCTCTCTCTCTATATATATATATTTCTCCGCTGCCTCTCTCTCTCTAACTTTGAAACAGAAACAGTGGCAGTTTTAATTGGCCGCGAGTGCGTCGAGCCTGGTTTGTTTTCGAAAGAGAGATGGTGATTATGCTCTCAAGATCCATAACAATGTCATAAACCGACGACCGTGCACTTAAAAAGACGGTCAAGTTTTCCGGGGTGTCTGTTCATTAAGGAGGAGAAAGAAGAAGAAGAAAAAAAACGAAACACGTGAGCTCCAGCAGTCGTGCTGTGATTCAGCTGCAGCGATTTGCGGTGGGAGAATCAGACGGAGCTGGACTATTGGACATGTCGACACAAAAAGCTGCATGACGCCAACTGTGGGCCTCTGCTGCCATCTTGTGGCCGCTCGCCGCCACTGTTCGTACCCCGCCTCCCGCCGCCGCCCCCTCCTCTCCATTTAATATCGGCACTGTGGCGAATCTAATCTGGATCTCCTTTAAGGCAATAAAACCCCGATAGCTTCCTTTAAATGAAACGCACCGCCTATTATAGCTTTGAAATCCTCGTTTATTTGGCGATGTGCGTGATAGAAAAGTGATTCATGTCGAGGTTCAAATGGGCAGGATGACGAAGATCCATGGTGTCCCAAGTGCACATTTCCTCGAGTATTGCATTCCAAGGTATATATAATATCGTTATCCACGCGGGTTGAACTATGCTGCACGCCGAGATGCTTTGCTTTAGCGTCGCACTGCTTTATCCCTCCGAGCAGCCAAAAGCAATTTCCGATCAATCTGACCCTGTTGCTGAGCCGGTTGAGAGGTAGAGTCATTTTCTGGTACGTTAATGACAATACAAGGGGTGCAAAAGCGAACACTTTTCCTCGTTAAAGTTTACTACAGAGGCTTTTACACGGCCAAGGTTTTTTTTTTTTTTTTTTTGCTCTAGACTTGGGGCGAAAAACAAAGCCGAGCACAAACATGCCTGTATGTGTGCAGAGGGTATACTTAAGAAAAAAAAATATATATAAAAAAAAAATATATAAAATGTCTTGTAAAATTTGATATTTTCAAGCCACGCTCGGGCGATAATCCCTCAGTGTCTCCGTGTGGGCGGTAAATCTCGGCGCATTACTCCGCCAAACACCTGCCGCTATATATCCTCCCCGTGTGTGTTCCCACGGGGAAGCATCTGCATCCCACAACATCTCCCGCAGATCACTCGGATTCCCAGTGAACAACAATTCACCCCTCGGGTAAATCACCGGTAGCTGACGATTTTTGCACATGGCATATTGTAAGTGCTACCAGTGTGAAAAAAAAGGTGCAGCCATAAGTGACTGCACAGTGTCGGCGTAACGTGCACGAAACTGTTTGTGAAATCCAATTTTGAGCTGAAGCGTGCATTTTTTTTTTTTTTTTTTTTTACACCTGACAAGGAAGTCCGGAAAAATGACTCGAGATGTGTCAACCATTCGTTTTTCCACGCGCCAATTTTACAGAGGCCTGCACTTTCCCGGATTCAAAGCAAACAAGGAAGAACACTGTCTGGAATTAAAAATAGTTTTGACGCAGTGACGAGCCACTTTTTGGGGGCAGACAATAATCAGCCTTTCACTTTGGAGAATGGTGGGATGGAGGGAAAAGCGAAATGAGAGGGCTGTTGTTGGCATAGCTCTATCAAGGAAGAAGGACTGCCTGTTATCTGTGAATGGGGCTTCTTCTGCTCTCTTTTTTGGGAACCAGAATAGATACAGCACGAATTTTTAATTCGTTTTTCTTTTAGAGACAACAATGCTTTGTTTGAAAGCTTGATACAAATTGGGGCTTGTGAGAGGTCCTTTCTCCCCTTGTCCGAGCCCAGCTGCCCATATGGGAGACAACGTGTGCAGCAAAGATCACAATGGCACCGAGTGACAGGCAGGACAAAAAGCCCAAGGATACATCCCCTCTGACTCTGAAACTCTGTCAGTCTCTCTATCCACACTGTTTGCGTCCTCACTCCTGCTGCTCGTTAACATGCACGCCTCTGACATCCCGCAACACCAGGCCTGGCCTTTTGTCTCCGTGTTGTGTCTTGTACTGTATTATGCAATGATAGAGTCACAGAACCGGCCCCATGAGAGAGGAAAACATCCCAGGGGCAAAGATCCTGCCCACTCCCCAGAGTACACAGCCTACTTTTTTTTTCTGTAATATTATTATTGTTGCCCCAACACGGGATTGATCTGAAAGATACGAGCCGGAGTTCACCCAAAATCCACTCACACAGCGGCAAGCCCCTATCACAGCCAGTGATCAGCTCGCTATTTCCATAGCGCGCACTGCGGATCATATCATATTCCTTCCCCGCATCCACTTCCCCTATAATAACAGTGGCAGAGGCGATTATTGCCCCGGCTAAAAAGAAGAAAAAAAAGCAGCACCACTTATTTGTCATCCTCCCTTTCTTTATCGACAGACACGTGGATTAATAAATAAATACATACATACACACGAATGCTATGTGCCAGTTGCTGATTTATTTGACCTACAAGCTCCCGACCAGCGGTGAAACACAAAACCTGTCTGTCAGGGACAAATTGAGCCTGTGTCGCCCACAAAAGCAGTAGCCCCTTGAGACTCAATTCGGTAAATAATTAGCAAATCTGCCCAATTTAGCTGTTTGTTCGGTGATGATAGGGGCGACTCAAACATCTGTTGGGAGATTTTTTGGTCCCGGGACAAACAACCTGCATGGATTTCTCTACTTGGTTATCATATTTACCCAAGATATTGACTGGGGTCTGGTAATCCGCAGTGCGCTCTGCGGTTGGCCGGGGAGCCATTTGTGCTTGTTTTGGTTCCACCTTAAAGACCACGGTGTCTAATGGGGCAAAGTAGACCTTTTTCTTTTTTTTTTTAATGCGGACCACCGCTGCTCACACGTTATATGAACATATAAAACACAATAACTTTATTAGGCGGTTAAAGCCCGTGGGATTCTTGCGCATTTTAGTTGATCGCCGGCCGTGGTTAAACAAAGGGGGCTGGTGAGTCATTGATTATTCTTGCTCTATTTGCAGTTAAACGTTGAACGAGATAACACAACATTTATTACAAGTAGACGTTTTTCTCTCTCTCTCTCTCTCTCTCTCTCTCCCTCCACAACCTTCCACTTTAACACCCGAGGCCGGGAGTGGTTGGATATGCTGACAAAACGGAGAGCTTTTGACTCAAAAGGTTCTCATGTGGAGAAGCACTCTTATATTAAGTAAGTGGATTTTAGTCTCAGTTCACAAGTGACTTTAGGCTCTTTATTCGTGAGGTGTCTGGATTCAGAAAAAAATATATTCCCGGGATTAATTTGTCTAAAAGGGGAAATGGCTGAAGTGCGACGGAGATTTATTTCCATAGTCAAGCTCCATTTTGTGCCATAATGTGGCGTTTGGCTCTTCGCCTTTCATTGTGATGCTCCGCGATGCCTTTACAAAGATGATGGAATCGAATAGGACACTTAAACCAAAGCTTCTTTCAGAAACACAGCAGTTTTTATTTAAAAATCCTTATAAAAAATTAGGCTTTTTAGCCATCACCGCGAGGCTAAACTGTTATTTACATGTGTGATCTACCACGGCAGTCATATTATTTAGCCAAAAATCGCTTCCCCATTTTTTAAAATTTGGAAATATATATCTATATCTATATATAGATATAGATATATATATACATATACTCCGATCTTCAGCTTGACGCTACCGAAAGTTTTCTAGGTTGCAAACATTTGCCACATAATATTTACAAGAAATAAAAACCAAAGGGAAAATAGCTGAGAAGTTGCCAGTGTTTATTCATGGCAATAAATATTTTTTCGGTCCATAAAAGAAGCAAGAAATAAAAATTTCTATAATTATAAAGTGGTTCGTACGTGCTGATAATAACACGAAGGGACAAAAAAAAGGGAGGAAAACATCTCTACAACCAACACACAACATACTTTTACCAGCAAAAAAAAAAAAAAAAAAAAAATCACAAGAACAGCATTGACATTCTTAATAAAAATCTATCAGGGAGAGGTTTGGACCCAGTTCTCTGAACGAAAACATGTAAACACGGCGCACACATGAGCCCCGAATAAAAATGGTAGTATATATATATGAGTCAAGCTGCAAAAATGAAAAGTCTTTTGTGTTTGTTTTTTCTTTTTTCTGGGTTTTATTATGTTTCTTTCTTTCTTTGCTCTGCTTTGTGGTGAACCTCCCTATCGTGCCTCCAAGCCAAGTCTCTATAATTTCTCTCACCAAGTCCACTGTTGCGTTTGCACCAAATGATGTGCTGTGGGGAACTGTGGCGTGGCCGCGGCGCTGTACTGCGCGTTATACTGCATGTGTTGGAGTGACTGGGCACTGTAAGCCGAGAAGGGGATCCCGGCCTGAAAAGTGGCCGCCAAGTCCTGAGCTTTAAGAGTGTGACAAGGCTTCCCATCCCTGACTAAGACGGGCACGGCCACCCGCCTGGGAGAAGGGAGGTGGGTCACTTCCATACCTTTCTCGGCCCGGGCTCTCTTCATCTTATACCGGTGGTTCTGGAACCAGATCTTGACCTGGGTCGGGGTGAGGCGGATCAGGCTGGCCAGGTGCTCCCTCTCCGGGGCGGACAGGTACCTCTGCTGCCGGAAGCGGCGCTCCAGCTCGTAGGTCTGCGCCTTGGAGAACAACACCCTCCGTTTCCGCTTCTTGCCGGAGTCGCTGCCGCCGCTGCTGGAGGTTTCCTTGTCGTTGTCCGGCGACTCGTCGTCCGCGGACGGCTCCGGGGACTTGGCCGAGTCCTGAGAGCTGGCGGAGAGTCCGTGCACTGCGGCAAGAAACGGGAGAAACACTGTCAAAATGTTATGTCGTAAAGTTCTCAGAGGCACGCACACCACAACAGCTCATGTGATCAGCAATTGCAAAGGACACGGAGGAAAATGAAAGTTAGCATGCACTAGAAATGAATTGCGCTGCTGCGCAAAGAAAAAAAAAGAAGCCCTGTTGTGTGATCACTGTTGCGCAGTGATTTACACCGCGCACGGGATTAAAGCGATAAAGGCCTTTAGGCTCATTCGAACCGTTCGGTGCAGTTTGCAATGTGGGAAAAAGCACGGCGAATTCCCCCCTCGGCCCCACAATTTCCCCACGAGCAGCTCGAGTCAGCGAAGCATTAAAAGATTCATTGTCTCCCCCGCAAACCCCCCCCCCCCTTCAACAGAAAGCAGTGCTACATTTCACACCTTTGTTACACTCGGAGGAACTTAGGGTCTCCTTTCTTATTTTTGCATTTTTTAAATGTCTGTTTGTTTGTTTGTTGCTTTTCCACGTTGCTCTATCGAATGGATCCAATTCTCACAACGAGGTAAACACTGCATGCGTTTGTCGAGCTGCCAACGCGGCTCAGCGCGCGGCGCATAAAGATGAACGCTGCGTGCCACCCAAGGGCACCGTCAGTGTGGAACAGGAGGCTGCGTGCCATCCACTAGTGCTTAATGTAAAGATTACAGCCTTCGAAAAACAAAACAAAAACAACAACAAAAAAAAAAAAAAACATATACACGTAACACATCATCAACAAGATCGGCAAGGATGCTGAGACTCCACTTACATGAATACTG
This sequence comes from Colistium nudipinnis, assembly GCA_016785305.1. Classification (NCBI taxonomy): domain Eukaryota; kingdom Metazoa; phylum Chordata; class Actinopteri; order Pleuronectiformes; family Rhombosoleidae; genus Colistium; species Colistium nudipinnis. The sequence continues at coordinate 332,076 of JAFBJU010000352.1, read as the reverse complement.
GATGCTGTCCGTGGTCGCGAGCCATCGCGTGTAAGGATTGTCACTGCTGTCATAAAAGGGGTTCTTTAAAGGCAGACCGGGAACGTTTTCGAGAGCACTCGGCACCAAAACTCCAGTGGTTTTCGTCGTGGACGTGGTCTCCGACCCCTCCGTGTCGTCCTCGGCTCCGGTGATAGATCCCTCTTCGTCATTCGTGTCCGGAAGGTCCAAAATGTCCTTTACAGAAAAGCCCGTCTTTGTGTTGGTCAACGACATATTCGGGTGGGGGGGGAAATATGCAGGGGAAAAGTTGCTGCACCAGCCTTTCTCTCTCTTTTCTTTTTTTTTTTTTTTTTTTTTTTTTCTTTTTCGTGGTCGGACAATCCGGCTGTTTTGAAACAAGCAAACAAACGACAAAAAGAAAGAAAAAGGGATGTTTCAGGAGAAATAGGACGAGTAGGAGTCGCTCTGCGCTCAGATACAGTCAAAGCAGCCAGCCACTGTGGATAACCATTGCCTGCGCAAGTGGCAGCGGATTCAGCCTCGGTAAGTCCAGGAAGGATGCCAGAGTGGCTGGAGTGCTATGGGTGGCTCATGGATACTGTGCTACTGCTGGGTGCTAGAGGGAAATAAGCCATTACCTTGTCCGATCAGTCCATATAAGGTTGGTCTCAACACATGAACCTGCAGTGAAAAAGCATTCAAAACCGCGAAAGGTTGGCCACGTGTGGGCGGGTCTTAGGAGTCAAGTGGATGAAGA